>VZRL01000811.1:64019-101503 GCA_013397895.1 Origma solitaria | reverse complement strand
GAGAAGAGAAGAGAAGAGAAGAGAAGAGAAGAGAAGAGAAGAGAAGAGAAGAGAAGAGAAGAGAAGAGAAGAGAAGAGAAGAGAAGAGAAGAGATGGTCTTCCAAAGGAATGAAAATTATCCTTTAAATGGTTCCAATTGAGTCAAATTGGGTCATTCCCTTCAATCAGTAAATACACTAAGTTATGCCCTGTGTGGTACAAATTTGCCATCAAAACATTTTGAAAATATCTAATAAATCCTGTGAAATAAAAATGCTTTGACTTCTTCTCTCTAAAAGAAATACAGGGTTTTTGGGTTTTTTTTAGTTTTCAGCTTCTAGGTGGAAAAGGCTTTTCTGAAATACTTTAACAACCTGAAAGTGAAGCAAAACATTCAATTACAAGTGAAAAAAACATGAAAGTAAATCCCCAGACTGAACCAACTTGACTTTCAGTTTTGTATCAACCAAGCTGAAACCCACCCACCTCTTTTTCTTTTTTTTTTTTTTGATTCTGACACTCAGTGTGTATAATTCCAAGTTTCTGCTACCTAGAAAACCGGACATGGGGAGACACTGGATGTTAAGTAAACATCAATATCAAGGCCGTTTAAGGTCTATATTTAGGGATCTTGTATTGCAAAAACCTTGAAAGAAGTGCCCTGTGTGCAGCAGAAATGAGTCTGACATAAGGAGCTGAGGGACAAGTCCATGGAAATTGTGGCCTCTGGGCTTCCAAAGATAATTCCCATAAATATAAGATCCTGTTTTCACTCAGAGTCTGGAGAGTGCTTTGTCATGGGAGCAGTTCCTGAATCACGGCAAAAAGGAGCATTTCAGACTTTAATCCCACCCCTTGTGTTCATTTCTATTTCACTAAACCAGAGAATCACAGAATGTTTTAGGATGGAAGGGGTGGGCAGGGACACCTTCCACTATGCCAGGTTGCTCCAAGCCCCATCCAGCCTGGCTTTGGATACTTCCAGGGATGGAGCAGCCACAGCTCCTCTGGGCAACCTGTGCCAGGGCCTCACCACTCTCACAGGGAAGAATTTCTTCCTAATATCCAGCCTATCCTGCTGGCAGTTTAAAGTAATTTCCCCTCGTCCTTGTGATCAAGTCAAAGCTCCCTCTTCAGCATTTTTGGAGCCCCTTTAGACACTGGAAGGGGCTCTGAGGTTTCCCAGGAGCCTTCTCTTATCCAGGTTGAACAACCCCAAGTCCCTCAGTCTCTGTCTCCATAGCAGAGGGGCTCCAGTTTTTGAAACATCTTCATGGATACCTCTGAACTCATTCCAGCAGTTTTTCTTTGATCTCCTCAGGGAAACCTATTTTTCAGTCATGGAATCACGGAATGCCAGGTTGGAAGGAGTCTCAAGGATCATCTGGTCCAACCTTTTTTGGCCAAAGCACAACCTGGACAGAATGGTCTAGCAACTTCTCTAGCTGAATTCTAAGACTGTCCAATGTTGAGGAATCCATCAATTCTCTGGGGAGATCATTCCATGCTTCATTTTTTCTCATTGTGAACAACTTTCCTCTTGTGTTCAGTCAGAATCTCCCTTGGAGTAACTTGTACCCATTGCCCCTCCACTTTTCCATGTGACTGCTCAAAAAAAGGAGAGTTTCCGTCTTCTTTTTAGCCATCCTTTAAATACTGGAACGTGGTAATAAGGTCTCCCCTGAGACTTCTTTTCACAACGATGAACAATCACAGTTTTGTTTATCTCCGTCTTCCCTCATGTCAGTTTTCCCAGACTTTTGATCATTTTTTGTGGACCCCCTCCAGTCTATCCACAATTTTTTTGTATGGCACGGACCAAAACTGGACACGATATTCCCGGTGTGGCCTTACAGGCACTGAGTTGAGCGGGATAATGACCTTCATCTCTGCTGGGGATGCCCTTGTTGATGCCACCCAGCATCCTGTTGTCTTTTTTTGGTCGTGGCAGGACTCTGCTCATTCACATCGAGCTCAATGTCCACCAAGATCCCCAGGTTCCTTTCCACAGAGCTTGGGTAGATCCCAGCCCATGCTTCATTCCTGGGTTATGTTTTCCTGGGTGCAAGACTTTACAAATGTATTCCCATCCCTGGGAGAGTTCAAGGCCAGATTGGATGAGGTTTGGAGCAATCCAGGCTAGTGGAAGGTGTCCCTGCCCATGGCAGGGGGTGGAACAAGATGATCTTTAAGGTCCCTTCCAACACAAACCATTCTATTATTCAGTAATTTTATGATTCACGATCAGTGCAGGCCACACAAATTGAGCTAAACCCATGAAAATCTGCCCAGCTGAGCTCACTAAAAGCAACATGTGTTGCTACTTGTTTGTACTGAGCCGAGCAATTAAGATGCATCTCAGGTACCGACTTGACTTGTCTATTCTTATCCTTCCTCCATTATTTACAACTCTGTAGCATTTGCAGAAAATTCTGCTCCATTAAGATTCCCATCCCATCGGAATGGCAGGTTTTTCACCCCATCCTTTGTAAATCAGGCTCAGTGTGAAATGTATTATATATCACACTCATTAACACAGCCCAGGAACACATGGCTGGGAAGATAAGACACTTGGAGAAGAGGGGAAATGCTGATCTCAGCCTGCCTTCCCTGCAAAGGAAATGTTGGGAAAACTTCAACACAATGGGATTCTTCAATCATCTTCCCCAATAACCCATTCCCCTCACTAACTACCCCTCCGAGTCTCCCTCCCGCTCACTTTGTGTTTGGCAGTTTGAAAAGCAACAGCAAATTATAAATTCACAGGAAGGTCATTGAGCCATTCAGCAGAGTCCAGGAGACCTGGAAAATTTTCTTTTATTCATCTTGTATTAAGTATAAGCTCTACAAACATCACCAAGAGGGTGCGGCTATGAATTCACAAATCAGGGAATTGATTCCATCTCCTTCACCACACAATAACTCCACATTCCCTAAGTTTTCAGAAGAGGGAATACTGAAATCCTTCACTCCAAAAATGAGTGCTGGCATTTCTTCCATGGGTTCAGAAATATGTTCTTTAAAAGTTGCACTTTTCATTTTAGCAAAGCGATAAGACCTTTGTCTTCTGCCAGGATATTTCAGGCACAAAACCAGAAGTTCTGACTTTTCGAGCTCAGATTAGTGCTGCATCCACATCCTTTGAGGTGATTGATTTTTCCTGCCTGTAATTTCCTGACACACGTTGTGCTGCATCTTTATAACTAATATTTGTTGCTGAACGCTTGTTATCGCTGGGAGCTGAGCAACTGGAGCAGAGTTTAATGTGCCACTTATCATTTTCCAAGTGCTATTATTGCCTTCCTATCAGTGCCTTCACACGAGGCTGCAGGATCACAACGACAGTGGTACTTTGCAGGAGTCAGCACTGATTCCCAGAGAATTTGTGTTTCCATCCCCTGCCAGCCTGGGTGGCTTCCAAATAATATTTACTAAATCTCCTGTGTTGGGTTGGTGATGCCCCAATGATATTGGTGAATGAGGACAGTCCATGGGTAGATGAGAACAGATTCTGAGCTGCTGGGTTTTCAAATACCCTCGTATATTCTTGAAAATTTCCCTCTTAACCTGGTCACAGTTTCCTGGAGTTAATAAATGAACAAAGAGACTGAAAGGCTCAGTGCAGAGGAATAGTGGAGGGAACTGAAAAGGCAGGACAATAATTTCCTCATTTTCCTCTGTATGCAACACAGATACTTAACATTTGAAGCAGACTCTCATTTCTAAATTTTCTTCCTTTTACAAAAAGAAAAAAAGCTCCATTGAAACATTTCCCCGGTTCAAAGCACTGAGCGACTTGAAACATTTCCTTTGGATCTGGCAGGTTTTTGGTTTCCTTCCAAACAGCAACAAAATCATTCTTTTTAAGAAAGCATCAGAGAAGCCACAGACAATTTTTCCTGCTGTGGGGTAGCAGCCACACTCACACGCTGCCTTCCAGCTGTGTCCCTGCTGAGACTGTCCCTTCTCACTGACAATAAAACCCATCTCAACACCAAAGAGACATCTCTCACGCTTAGGTCTCTCCAGACAGGATTTGTTCCCTCCAGGAGTTAACTATTCCTTCAGGGAAGATGTTGAACATGCCCAGAACAGCAGAAGCCTGAATTTGGAATATCTTGCACGCTGCACAGTCCATTCCTTTGTTGGCAAAGTGGGAAAGTGCATTGTCAGTCCCTTTCTCAGAGTGCAGAATTTTCATCCCGAGGTTCCTTCCCCACTCTGTGAGCAAAGAAGGATCTGTTCACCACCTACAAACCCCAGAGATCAAAGAGCACCTCCTGTACCTCTGTCCAGCCCTGCCCTGAGCTGAGCAGGGAACAGAGGTGCACAGATGAGCTTGGAAGGTTTGGAATTGTGAAAACAGGGCACTCATTTAAAATCATTGAGTCGTTAAGGTTGGAAAAGATGTCCAAGATCATCAAGTCCATCCCTCGACCCAATCCCACCACGCCCACTAAGCCATGCCAGAAAGTGCCACATCTGCTCGTTTTCTGAACACCTCCAGGGATGATGACTCCAGCCCTTCCCTGGGCAGCCTGTTCTGGTGTTTAACCACTCTTCCAGTGAAGAAGTTTTTCCTAATATTGATTGTGATCCTCCTCTGATGCAGCTTGAGTCCTTCCCCCTTGTCCTACCAATTTGAGTGGGAAGAAGAATGTTTTTGCTCACAACCTGAAGTTGTCTGTCCAAACTCAGAGGAAAATTAGCAGCATAGTCTCTACTGATGTCAAAGAGTCAGGCTTTCCCTACTAGAGTTTTTCTCAGCTCTGGAAGACCCCTCTGGAATGATTTGGGATGAAGTACCGTAAATTCTTCACCTCCTTCTTTCCCCCTTTCTTTTGCAGCTGGAAATGGAAACTTTTCTCTCTTGTCGTCCTTGATTCTATGACTGGATCAATAGATCACCTCAGACATCAATACAGAGAAAACTGACAATTTTGTACATTTTATAAATAATATCTTCCACTCTTTTTGGATGAGGAACATACTTGAGCAAGTAATTTCATGAGGAAAACATGGAATATGTGGCGATACCTCATCCATCAGGGACAGTGAGATTTTTGCTCATATGAGTTGAGGTGTCTCAGCAGCTGCTCCTTGGGAGAGTTGAGGAAGATTCATATGAAAGATGTCAGAGCCTGAACATCTCCTTGGATGGCCAAGTGTGCTCTGTAGAAGCAAAGGGCATCACCATGTGACTGTAAATAAGAAAAGGAAGGGGGAAAGGTCCATTTGGTCTCCCAGGATGACCCAGAGGAATGTTTGCCTTGGCCAAAATTCCTTCTTTGGGTCAAGCAAAGACTTCAACTTTGCTTGAAGTGGCTTCTCTACTTCCCAGGCAAAGAGAAGGAATTTGCTTTTTCTCACTCAAGAGCAATGAAATGCATAGAAACCCCTGGAAAGGACAGGAAGATTTGGAGGCAGGTTTTTAACATGCTTCACAGCATGGAAAAACCATTTTACATTCAGTTGTAATTGGGATTTTTAAATAATTTTGCTCCTCCTCATCCATGTGCTCTTACCCCTCACAGTAGCCACCCCCAGGCTAAAATTAACACAAAAACTGTGGAGAAGAAACAGGAATTGTGAGCTGCAGGACAAAGAAAAGAAAAAACAAATTGTGACTGCACACTTGGTCTTACATTCCCATGAAAACACAGCAAAATCTGATTTCCTCATGACTGAACAAGGGAAGAGCTCTGCCTGCTAAATCATCTTTACTACAAAGCCCTTTGGGAACAAATTCTACATGGAAATACAAACTGCTTCCCTGACAAACAAGGCTTTAGTGCACCCAGTTACGGCTAAAATTTCAACAGATGAGCTGTTCCATTGCATTTATTTTCCTCCTGCAGTGCTCAAAACTCTGTTTATTCCTCAGCTCTGCCTCTCGCAGTAATGATGATACAGCACAGTGAGAAAGCTGGAGCAGAAATGAAAAGAAAGATTTGGGGGCACGAGGGAAAGGGAAGTAATCTCCAAAGGCATTATAAAAATGTAAATAATAAATGTCATTTAAAATGTCCTCTTGGGCTGAGTCATTTGCACAAAGAGAAGCTGGGTCAGACAAGAAGCTGTTGGAATAATCCTCTGGGAACGATGAATTAGAGTCAGTGGCATTGCTGCCACCATTCCTGGCTCTAATTTCTACTATTTATGGATGGCTGTTCCCATGTCCCTCCATTTTTTTTTTTGCTGGTTGCTGAAACAAGGTGAGAAGAGAAAGCTTTCAGTGGCCTTTTTACCTGCAGGACCTGGAGCATCAGAATGAGCAGCTTAAAAAGCAGAGGAAATTTCAGATGCAGCTGCCCTCTAAATTAAGTTCATCCCTACAAGCTGCATGTCACCTACCCCAATTCTCACAAAGTCTTTGGTGCCCTTTTAGCTTTTACATGGAATTTAAGACAGGAGAGATTTCTGAATGTATTAAATCCCATTGCACAGGCAAGGATAATTCCCGTTATCCCTCCAGCTCTGCAGCACGAAACAACATTGTCATTCTTGGGATGTAGCTACTCCAGGTCTCAGAGTTCACACACCTCACACATACTCAGTTCACAGCCTGGTTCAGTGAGCTGCTGTCCATATAGAAAGTGATTTTCTGCTTATTCATCCTAGCAGAGGATGCTCTGCATCCACAGATATTTTTGTCTGCTTCCAAAAAAGCAGCAAAATGTGAGGAAACACCTTAAATAGCTGATTTTTCTAAAAAAAAAAAACAAAAAAAAAACCCCAAAACAAAAAAACCCCAAAAAAACCCCAAAAACCAAAACTCCAGGAAGACCTTAGAACCCGTTCCAGTGCCTAAAGGGGTTCCAAGAGAGTTGGAGAGGACTTTGTGCAAGGACATGGAGCGACAGGACACAGAGTATTGGCTTTAAGCTGAAGATCTGGTTTGGATTGGATATTGGGAAGAAATTCTTCCCTGTGAGGGTGGGGAGGCCTTGGCACAGGTTTCCCAGAGCAGCTGTGGCTGTCCCATCCCTGGAAGTGTCTAAGGCCAGGCTGGCCAGGGCTTGGAGCACCCTGGAATCGTGGAAATGTCCCTGCCCATGGCACAAGGGTGGAATGACTTGATCTTGAAGGTCCCTCCTAACCCAAACCATTCTGTGATTCCATAATTCTGTGATTTGTGGTCCTGAATCCTCTACTCTTGGATCTCCTCAGCTGTGCACAAATCTGGGCTTCAGCAATGAGTTCAATGAGCTCAGCAGCTCCTCATTTAAAGAGCTCCAGGTTTTGTGCCTGTGGCATTGGCTCCGATGTTTATAATGGAAATTTTTGATCCAGCTTCAAGGTTAGGCTTGATTTATAACTGCAATATCCAGGAGAGGGGCTCTGCTCCCCTTTCTCACCCTTCCTTCATTCCATAGGATCCCACAACTGTTTGGGCTGGGTTGGAAAGACCCTTAAAGAATATCTCTTTCCTATTTCCAGCACCAACTTGCTCAGGGCTCTGTCCAGCCCGGCCTGGATCAGGGCACCCTCTCCAGCCTTTCAGACAGGGAAACAAAGCGAAGGAAGCTCCAGCCCTGTGAGACGTGACTCAGCCATGGCCTCCAGCAGCTCTGTCTGGAGCTTCAGCGCTGCAGCTTCTTCCATAAATAAAATAACAGCGTTCTGGCAGCTTAATTCCCCTCAACTTTTGACCCTCGGCTGTAGAGGAGAAAAGATCTTTAAAATGAGGTGGTGGAGGGATGATGTGGTTGCTCTACTGAAGATCTGCAAGGGAACAGTTAATCCTGGGCTCTCCTTGGGAATGCTGTGATTTAAACACACCAAGAGGTTGGGTTGGACTCATTTTCTCAGCGTGAGAAGTGACACAATTCCTGTGTTATTCTTCCATCTCTAGTCTGATTTATCACTTTCGCCAGCCATAGCAAATAGTTTGGTGCCAATGTTTTTGCTGGTGTCTGTTTGCCAGGAAAACAAGCATTTCTCCATGGCCACATTTCCTCACAACTATTTCCAATATCAGGCTTTCCAGAAAACCTCAGGCTGCAGCCAGAGGAATTTGTCCAACATCTTCATGATTCCCTTAGGGTGGATAAGATACATTCGGTTATAAGATGTGCTTTAAACTGTTCCTGGGTCAAGGAAATGTCTGAGACCTTCAGGAATGTCATTTCAGCTTCCTGGCTCACTGTAGTCAGCTTTAAATGGGGAATAGGGGAATTTCTACATTGCATTAACTCCTTCTCCTGCCACAAGTAATGAGAAATATCAAATTATTTGTCCATGATGAATCCTGAATTTAAACCTGGCCTAAGCCCACTGCAACTAATGACCTCACACTTCTAGGCTGGGTTGTAGTTGAAACAAAACCAGCATTAATTGCAGATGGAACAGACTGTAAAGCATTTGCTGATCCTGAGGTTCCTGCTGCATGAACAAGATCTTGAGTCCAGAAAAGGATCCTGCTCATTATGTCCAATAGCTCCAAATTCATAATCCCAATTCCTGGAGTTCTTCGAAATCATTTCAAAGGATTGTGGTTTGGGTGATAGACAGGTCTGGCTTTTGGAGTAGACTCACAGCTTTGATTTGCATCTTCTCTGTAAATCTCCTGCTGCTTCTGTGAAGCTTCTGTGAAAATTTAATATTCAGACTTAGCAAGGAATTGCTCCCAAATCTTTAAGTCTACCCTAATTAGAGCTCTTTCCATATGGGTAATGCTGCTGTACTTCACCTCCTTATGGTGCTGAGGTTGATCTGTTATCACAGAAATTTCAGTTTTTTGGGAACCCTAAAATCTGAGACTCTTCTCTTGCACTGGAGACTTACCAACAGCCAAAAGGCTGAGGCAGAATATGCTCTCTGGGCATAAAGTTTTATTACTGCTTGTGTCTTTAAAGGATAAAATCCTGTGGGATCCACAGGTATTATTCACAGCTAAATGGGGACGAAGAGAGATGTGAGTAGCCCATTTATTGGATTACTTGAATTAGGTGTGACTATATGAAACAAATTATGGGCTGTTTTTATTTTGGCAGGTTGGATGGACAGGTGAAAGTGCAGATACTGCTGTAGCCTCAGTTCTGGAGCTTTACTGAGGAGTAGAAGTGTCAGAATCAGGGGAGGGAAAAGAGGAATAAAAACTGCAAATACCATTTCTGAAAGTTAAGGCCAGAAATTTGCTGTTATCATCCTTGTCTCACTTGACCAATCTCAAAACTCTGGAGCTGGTCTGGGGTAGGGGTCAGTGTGAGGTGTATTTCTGACACATTCCTAGTTTGCACTGGCACTATTTTATCTAAACATTGATTTTTGTCAATGTTTGTTATTTATTTCTTGAAACTTTGTCTACACTCACATATACACATGCACAAACACTTCACCTTACTTAATTGCTTCCTCAAATATTTATTTATTCCATATTATCTTTTTTATTTTATTTTATTAGATATGATTATTAAAAAAACAAAACATGGCTGCATTCCAAGGATCGATCTTTACACTTAAATCTAATACTGATTCTATTTTTCATGTTGTCAGGCCCACCCTCGTGTGCTTGATTTGCTGCTAAAGGTCAGAGCTGTCAGGAACCAGCACTGGGAGGATGGGTTGAAAAGGGTAAAATGACAGACAGGTATGGGAAGAATGAGAATTAAAAAAGCTCTCTCTTAGCAGGACAGAAAATCAAATTGTCTTCTGTGTAAGCCTGCATTTCTTGTCATCTCCGTGCTTCTGTCCAGGGCATCCCCATGAGCTGCTTGCTGAGATATTCTTCACCTCAGGGATTAAGAAAGTGAACTCTATTCCTGACCCTTAGTTCAAAACACTTTTTATTTTTCACTCCCAGGCCTAAAAGAAGACTCTTGCCTCTGCACTTCTCTACCAATGAAGTATCCTTGGATATTTTAGCCCTGATTGTGCCATGTAAACCCACCGGAGTTTGTATGTTGGATGCAGAGTTTTAATATTTGGAGCCTGGTTTCTGGCAGAAAAGGAAATACATATGTAATGTATAATATAATAAATATACAATATAGTATACAACAATATAATATACAATATAATATAATGACAATATATTGTTATGTATTTTTTAATATCTATATAAAATGCTGGCTTCTTGCAGGTAAAGAGGATGCCAAGAGGATGGTGCCAGACTCTTGTTAGTGGAGCCCTAAGACAGGACAAGGAGCAAAGGCCATGAACTAAACCACAGCAAGTTCCACCTCAACGTGGGGGAGAACTTCTTTCAATTGAGAGCAGCAGAGCCCAGGGAGGTCATGGATTGTCCCTTTCTGGAGGCATTCCAAACCCACATGGGCAGATTCCTGTGTCACCTGGTCCAGGTGATGCTCCCTTGGCAGGGGGGTTGGATGGGATGATCTCCAGAGGTCCCTTCCAACCCTAATTCTGTGATCCTGCAAGAACAGGACAGGAGGAGTTTGCCTCAAGTTACAACAGGGGAGGTTTAGACTGGATATTAGGAAAAATTTCTTCATGGAAAGGGTTGTCAAGCATAGGAACAATCTGCCCAGGGAAGGGGTGGAGTCACCAACCCTGGAAGGGTGGACATGGCACCTGAGAGCAAAGTTTAGTGGTCAATGTGGTGTGCTGGGTTGACAGCTGGACTTGATGACCTTAGAGGTCTTTTCCAACCTTAAGGATTCTGTGATTCCATGGTCTGTGTCTCACTGAAAGCTTTCATTCCGCCGGATCAGCCTTTCTAGGCTGTTCCATAGAAGAATGAGAATAAGAAGGTGATATGAGTTAGGAAAACAGACCTTTTTCATTCCATCACCTGCCCTAGGCTCTCTGCAGCACCTGGCATTGGTCATCGCCACTTGTCCAGTCCCTGCCCACAGCCAGGTGTTCTGAACCTGAACTGGCTCCTCCTCCTGCGATGAGGATTTATGGATTTATGGATTTATGGATCCCAGCCACACAGCTGCCTGCCGATAACAGAACTGTTAACATTCCGTGCACATTCCCCAGTTATCCCACTATTGTCTCCCAGGAGCTGCCAGAGGGTTTGTTAGCCTAGATCCAATTAAGATTGGGGTCACCTTTACCCATGGCATGATAAATGTCCTGCTGTGTTTATAGCACCAGAGATGGTCAGGATGGGCATTCCTGAGGGGACTTTGTTCCCATCTGATGCTCAGTTGCTCATCACTGGGCTTTGCCACCCCAAATATTTCTCTTTTGGGCTCTGCATTCATTAGGAGAAACTGGGAAGGTTTGAATTGCAATGGAGAGTGAGTGCTGGATTATGAATTATTTAGATTATTAATCATTATTATGATTACATATTAGGAATAAATTCTTCCCTGTGAGGGTGGTGAGGCCCTGGCACTGGTTCCCTAAAGAAGCTGTGGCTGCCCCATCCCTGGAAGAGTTCAAGGACAGGTTGGATGGGCTTGGAGCAGCCTGGGCTAGTGGAAGGTGTCCCTGCCCATGGCATGGGGTGGAACAAAATGGCCTTTAAGGTCCCTTCCAACCAAAACCATTCCATGATTCCATGTCACTCATTTAGCCTCTGCCTCTAGCATGTAGTCTCTGTCTCTGTCTTTCACCTGATGGTTCTCCAGGTCAGAAGGTGACACAGGTTTCTTCTGATATACATATCCGATCTAAATTTATCCTCTTTTAACTTAAAGCCATTGCCTCAAAGTCTCTCAACAGAAGAGAGGGTCCCAAGTCAGTCTCCAAGAGGGAATATTGAGGGAAATTCAACTCTATAATTTCTTCAAGTGCTTGCTCTGTCATCAGAGACAGGATATACCATCAGATATTCTGTAGTCTGACCCAGGATAACTATTCCTGAAGGTATCTACAAACACAGGAGCTTTCTGGTTCCCAACGGATATTCCCCAATTTCTCTACAATCACGGAGCAAATTCTCTTTAATCCCAAATTTTCCAGCCACCCCAAATGGTGTAGTCTAGCCTGAATCAACACCCTGACTATTAAGATTCCTCCAGATGTACCCTGGCAGAATTCTTCACATGCAAATACATTTGTTTGTCCTAAATGACAGTTTGGAACAGAGATCATCGGAGTCTCATTTTTAGCCAATTACCCAGAATTTGCTTTGCTGGATTTGCATGGAGAACAACCTATTATTGCTCTCAATCTGGGGGGAATTGTTTGCCTTTTGCAGCTTCACAAGCTGCAGATGGAGCCTAATTTTTTTTTTTTTTTTTTTTTTGGTAAATATGGGAAAAAATAAAGCAAGGAAGAAATAGTCTGTGGATGTTAAGTAGGGAGAGAGCAGAGAGCAGCTCACCACTGAAAATTGTGGCATCGATTATTGCTTATTAACTACGAAAAAGACTGAGCCAGTGTCATCAAATCTCCTGCACTACTTTATTGCAATGCAGCATTTTTTAATAATCCTGTCTCCATATTCTAAGCAATCTCAAATTTAGTGATTTCTTAGTGGAATTCAAGGACTCCCTACACTGCTGTGAATTTTTGACATCAAAACTATGCCTTCTTTTAAATAACTTTTCCTCCTCAAAACCTTTTGAACACCTACACTCACCCTCATCAGATTAATTACATTTTGATTTCTTTTTCTTTTTTTTCTCCCTCCCTGGAGATATTCCAGAGCTGTCTGAACACAATCCTGTGCCATGTGCTCTCGGATGGTGCTGCTTGAGCAGGGAGGTGAGACCACCTGACCCCACTGTGGTCCTTCCAACCTGACCCATTCTGTGGTTCTGTGACCTTTCTTGTGGCAGTTCTCAGCTCAATAAACTTTAAAAGAACTTTCCAAAATGTAAGCAAATGTCTTTAAAATAACCGAAGTAATTTAGATGCCACACTCCCATTTACTTCAGAAGAAATTAAAGTACCTCTGTGGGTCTGGTCCTTCTTCGATTTCTCAAACTTTTGTCCATTTTGCATCTTTGTTTTCACATGTAGCAGCCAAGGAGCAGTTTGGCTTTGATTAGATAATTGAAAATTGGAGGCAGGCCAGTTTCCGAGTGCTGGTTTACCTGACTCCAAGTGTGATTTCCAGGAAGATCTTTCTCCTGTCCTGTCAATTCCATTTTTATAGCTGAACCAAAATGGTGACAATGATTTAAAACATTCAGAATCCCAATTACCATTGAGGGTGAGGATGTCTTAGGAGCAGTTTCCTTAGTGGAAATAATTCTTGGAGCTGTGGGACACAATCCTACTCTTGAAAATCCAGACAAGAAATTCAACGTGTGCATCTCCTTACCCCAGAACAAGAAAAAAATAATATAAATGTGAAGACAAGAAAATCGTGATTGAAGGTCTCACAGGGAATGAAAAGCTCAACTCTTGAAGAAGAAAAAAGAAGATCTGACCTTGCTTAGATCACTAAAATGAGGTGATCACACATAGGAGCACCAGGAGCATGGGATAGAGAGGGAGAAGAGCCACTTCATTGGAAAGTCAACACAAGCAGGAGAAAAAGGTTTAATTAGGTTAGAAATACAATTTTGACTGAAAATTGGAGGATTCCTGGCTATCAGAACAGAGAAATTCTGGAATAGTAGTCCAACAGAACTAAAATCTTGAATGCTCGAAAGGCAAAACACAACAGGACGAGAGGAAAGGGCCTCAAGTTGTGTCAGGGGAAGTTTATATTGAATATTAGGAGAAATTTTTTTTTGTGAAAAGGTGGCCAGGCACTGGCACAGGGAAGCTGTTGTGTCACCATCCCTGGAGGGATTTAGAAAACCTTTAGAAGTGGCACTTGGGGACACGGTTTAATGGTGCATTTGGCAGTGCCGGGAGAATGGTTGGACTCGATGATCTCAGAGAGCTTTTCCAACCTAATAAGTTCTACTATTTTATTACCACTTTAACTAACTGGGTTTGTAAGATACAGAGTCCCAGGGGCCTGGAGATATCACCCAAGTGGTCTCTTCAAGTGACACTCCCAGGCTGGGGTTCAGGTGACAACAGGAGAAGCAAAAACCCAGCAGAGAAACATCTTTCAAAAAGAGATGTTGTGAAATGCAGCCTCAGCCCTCTGGGTGCTGCCAGCATCTGCTTTTCTTTGCCTCTCTGCTCTGTACCTGCCAGAGACCACAAAACCATTGATTTATGGCTTTTCTTTCTCTTTCCTCACCATGGCAGAAGGGAACTTTGTGGCCCCCAAGAGGAGCAGAACATAAAAACCCTGGACAGAGAGTATGAAACTCGGGAGTTTTTTTTGCTACCCCAACACACGTGTCGCTCATTTTGATGGTTTGTAACTATGGGTAACCTGTGTTTAAACAACCCAAAAATAATCAAAATCGCTGTCCCTACAGGTCTTGTAACTGAGGAAAGCTCTTGCCACATCTTCCCGTCTTGGAAGGAAGCCTGGTTTAAAGAATCAGCAGAAATCTGCCAGTGGGCAGTTGCAAAGGGAAACAGGAATCCAGGGCATTTTGTGTTTGGACCTGATGAGCATTTAACTGCATTGCTGCAATTCACAATTCAACTTTTTCCTGGTGATTTAACTTGTATTCCATCAGGGTATAAAGAGCCTTCAGCATCTTTTCACCTGCTGGTGGAAGGTGTCCCTGCCCGAGGCAGGGGAGGTTGGAATTAGGTGATTTGTAAGGTCACTTCCAATCCAAATCATCCTCTATGATAATGCAGGGTTGGAAGCCAGAGAGGTTCATAAAATCTCACTGTTTAGAAAGGAAATAACTCCTCGTGCTTCAAACTACAAACCAAGGGTTAACCAGCAAGCAGCAGGAGAGAAATTCCAGTTATTTACAGGTGAGGTCATTTCCCATTGCCCACAGTGGGAAGGTTTAATGGATTTCTCTGCATTAGAGAAGAGCAAAGGCTGGTGCCACACAGATATTTTGCAGAAATAAGAGCACTCCAAGACCATCACCACGTTGGGTAATGACTCAGATGAGGATCTTTTAGGGGCTGTGAACACTTTGTAGAGTGAGTTCCTGGAGTCAGGAGCTATGGCAGAGAATTCTTAATGGATCTGCTGAGCCCTGTAAGAAGCTGAAAGTCTGAAAAATGAATTTTTTCTGCTGAAGGATTCCCTCAGAAGAGGCCTGGCATTATCCACTGACAGCCACCAGGAACCACAGCCTGCCAGCACCTCAGAGGGATGATTTCACTTCCAGAGGTAAAATAGGTGGGCATCCATTTGTGTTCATCTACTGATACCCAGATAGAGAAGCAGCCTGGATTCCTCCAACTGCATCAAGCACCATTTCCAGGAGCTGTTTTATGCTTTTAAGGACTAGAAAAACACCCTGAAAATACTGTGCAGACACCAGTAGAGCCATGAGGTGTCACCCTCTCTTCCTCTCATGACACACATCTGCTGTCTTTTGTAACACACTCCTCATCCACCTCAGCTGGGCATTAAAAATGGGGAAGAATCGCTGCATTTTCACAGGAGTTCTTCTTGATTTTAGATCAAAATTACCAAAATAATAAGTTATGGAAGGGTTGCAACCACTGCACATTGAGCAACATCCGAGGATCCTGAAGTTGTTCAGCCATTCAGACCTGGGGCTCCACTTTTACAGTAAAAGTATCTTCCTTAAGAGAAGCTGCAACCTGACATTAATGACTTATAACTGTTAAATAAACCATCTATAATGCATCCAGTGAGGTTACAAATGACACAAACAGCTCTTTAATAAGTCAGTGATAATGGGAAGCAAAATGCATTAGTAGGGAGGGTTGTGATTTAGGATTATTTGAGGGTAGTAGTAGATCTTGCAGGTCTTTGCATCCTTACAAATATATTAATTCCTAAAGGCTGTCAGCCTCGGTTCAGTTTAATTAAAAAAAAAAAAAAAAAAGACGGAATTAAAATGTTGCAATCCACACTTTGGGGGTTTTAAATAATAATAAACCTTACTTATATGCTCATTTTCAAAGCATTAAACAACCTGCCACTGTGAGGCAGAATAAAATCTAAAAGTTTAATACATAGATCATTGTTGCTGGTTGAAAAGACACAAGAAGTGTTTATAATTAGAGGAGGGTGATGCCTTGTGATTTTCAAGGTTTTTATTGAAAAGGTTTTATACTTTGCTTCACTTCTGTTTATGGGTTATGCCTTTATTTTATAAATGCATACTTGTTTTTTATCCTCCCTTTCACTCCTTTATGGCTTTCATTTACTTATGCAATTTTTTTCTCTGATAGATGGAGAGATAAACATTTATTATTTTTTAGAATGCTTAAATTTTTTAGGCGTAAAGCAACTCATGGACTTTTGTCAGGGAAGATCCTCTCCCCTTTTTTCTGATGTGTTTGATCCCTCATGAATTGCGAGGCATTGCTGTGGTGAGAGTGGCCATGGAGGCTACAAATCTTTTCCGTCTGTTTTTAGACAGAATTTCGGGGGCAGATCTGATTTGGGCACATTTTGTAATGGCCTGTGGTCGCAGTGGTGCAAAAGGACACCTTTGCTGTGGTTTTTGTGCTCAACAGTTGCCAATGTCATTTTTTGGCAGTGATTTGGCACATAAAAAGCTCCATAAATGTTTTTATAAATACATCAGCAATGAAAGGAGGGATAAGGAGATTCTCCATCTTCTCTTGGGTGAGGAGGGAAACACAGTGAAAAAGGATGAGGAAAAGGTCGTAGTGAGGTGGTTGTCATCTCTTCTCCCAAGTGTCAAGTGGCAGGATGAGAGGAAAAGACAGAGAAGTTCTACTCTGCCCTACAGATACCTCTGGAGTTGGAAAAGATCCCATCGGATTTAGCAGTCATCAGCTGATTGATATTTTTTTCCATTAATTTGTTTCATCAGTTTCTGAAGATATGTAAATATTTAGCTTGTTACATCCTACACTGAGAAGTTCTGTACCTTTTTTTTTTCTGCTGTATGAATTATTTTGCTCATTTTTTGGGGCTGCCACCTGCTATTTCCGTGTCAGACCTCCCAGTACCTCTTGTTCCATTTGTCCTGTTTTGCATTAAAAAGAAGATGCCGAATAAACAGTCACTCCCTCTCTGAGGCCGCTCTGGACCCTGCAGACCTCTGTCACTTCCCAACACTCTCATTTTCTTGAGTGATGAAGCCTAATTTATTTACTCCTTCTTTGCAAAGAGGTTGTTCCACTTCCCCGATAATCCCCATCACCTTTTCCTGCATCTTTTCCAATTTCATTCCGTTCTGTTGGAGACAGGGGAATTGGGGAGGCACACGGTAATTAGTGAGCGCATAATAGATATTTACCGCAGCAGAAGTCTGAAAACAGACCACTGGACCTGCCAACACACATCACAACGCCCATTTTTTCTTGTATTCCTTCTGGCTTTCCAGTGGGATCCTTCTCTAAGTGGACTGGGAATGTCCTGAAGAAAAAAACCATCGCTTAGATTCCTCCTCAGTGCCTGGTGCTGTTGAGTCTGGCATTGGATTAAACCCGAGACCGAGCAGCCAGAGCTGCACAAAGAGCACTGTTTTGAATATTTAGAGAATCGTAGAATCGTGGAACAATTTAGGTTGGAAGGGACCCGAAAAATCATTCAGTTCCACCTCCTGCCGTGAGAAAAAACACCTTCCGCTATCCCAGGTTGCTCCAAGCCCTGTCCAGCCTGGCCTTGGGCACTTCCAGGGATCCAGGGGCAATCACAGCTTCTCTGGGGAACCTGTGCCAGGTCCTCCCCACCCTCACAGGGAAGAATTTCTTCCCCATATCCAATCTAAACCTCACCTCCTTCAGCTTATAGCACTTCCCCTTTGTCCTGTCACTCCAGGCTCGTGTCCAAAGTCCCTCTCCAGCTCTCTTCGTGCCCCTTCAGGCACTGGAAGGGCTCTAAGGTCTCTCCAGAGCCTTCTCCAGGCTGAAAAATCTCAACTCTGCACAGCAGAGGAGCTCCATCCCTCTGACAATCTTCATGGCCTCCCCTGAACTCCTTCCAACAGGTCAACTAATTTCTTTTTTTGTGAGCCCCAATGCAGCAGGAAATGTTCATTCCAACAGTTCAGTGATCCTCCTTCAGTGACCATCATCTGTGGAAGGGAAATGAGTGACCAGGTTGGAGGTTTTTTTTGCTGCTACAAAGAAGCAGAAATCGCTCTCAGTGTTCAGAGTGGAGTTAATGATCTCCGCGTGCAGATCTCTCTCTCGTGCTCCATTTTCCAAATGGGAAGTGGCTTTGTACTCCCGCTTCAGGCAAAGCCCTTTTGAAGAAATCATTCATGTGAACAGCTGGATTCAAAACCTGCATGGCAGTGACTCTGCTTTCCCTCATTTTGCCATCAAAAGGCTGAAAGGCAAACTGCAAACATCGCTCATTTTCATTTATTATTCCAAATTATGCTGAAGGGGAAATTGATCTCTTTGGCTTTGGTCCTGCTCCTTTAAGTTTACCCTGTCAGGGTGGAGAGCAGGGAGAAGTGTCTTCCTTGATGTGATATTTGAGCAGTATTAAAATATATTTTGGGAGAATTAAAATGCAGTGAGAATAAGGAAGTGTTTTAGCCCTCATGAGTGGAGTTCAAGCAGCTGCCAACATTTCTGAGTAGGAGAAAATACAGAATTAAAATGAATCTGCTCTACTCTCCTGAACTGATATTTTTAAAAACCTGCTTTTAAAAAGTTTCCAAGAGCACAGCTCACATTCAGTCTTCTCCACAGCAAAATGAAGCTCTAACACATTCAGTGGCAGCTGGCCAGTGGAAAAGACAAGGGAAGATGGGAAGAGAACAGCAGGGAAGTGTCACAGGAGGAATGAGATGGCCAGGCTGGACAAGTGCAGCTGTGTCAGTCAATGTCTTGACCAACAGGTAATTGATGGCTCTGCCAGGATATCACTAAAATTCCAGAAAAAAAACCCCAAACATAAATTTGGGCAATTGTTTTTATTTTTTTCCATACAATCATGAGTTGGTGGAGGTAGGACTGGTCAGAAGTCATGCCTGACATTTTCTTATCGGTTTGGAAGTGTGAAGGACTGTATGATTTATCTGCTTTGGTGAAAAGATGGTATTTGTTTTTTATTGTCAACATGTTTGAATGAATTCAAGCTTCAGTACAGATTTGTTCTAAAGGTGACAATTCTCATTCTCTGAATGAGAAATTAAAGATGGCCAGGTATTTTCCATTGCGAATTGGGCAGAAATCAGTCATAAACACAAGAATTCACCTGGTCATCATGGATTTTGGGGCTGTTTGCTGTAGACTGGACAAGTATTTCCTTTCCTCTCCGTAAAGAGGAAATATCTGTCCCACTAAGCAACTTGCCAACACATTTCTGGCCTCAATTTTTCTAGGGGACATAATGAAAGTCCTGGAGGACAAGGAAGTGAGATCTCTTACTCGAGAGCTCAGTTCCAGGTAAAAGTCTTCCCTGATTATCCCCAGGGATAGTGCTTCGCTCTGTCCATCAAATCCTGGCTTGCCCTTTACACAGCAATTAAAGCATTGGAATGAAGATGGAAACAGCTGCCAGGCAGAGCCTGGAAAGGGAATAAGGCTGCCTTCAAAGATTCTTAATCTTGATGTGCTGCCTGAAAACCTGCCCAGTTATACAACCTGAAAAACAAGAGTCCGGATATGCATGACAGAGCATGGTCATCACTCAGAAATTTGTTTCACTTACTGTTCCTACAGGGGCTCCAGGAGAGCTGGAGAGGGACTTGGGACAAGGGCATGGAGTGCCAGGATAAGGAGGAATGGCTTTAAACTGCCCGAGGGCTGGGGTAGATGGGATTTTGGGAAGGAATTCCTCCCTGGGAGGGTGGTGAGGCCCTGGCACAGGTTCCCCAGAGAAGCTGTGGCTGTCCCATCCCTGGAAGTGTCCAAGGCCAGGCTGGATGAGGCTTGGGGCAGCCTGGGACTGTGGAATGAAATGATTTTTAAGGTTCCTTCTGACCCAAACCATTCTCTGTTTCTATTAAAACAGCACCAGTGTTTTTTCTACCACAGCCTTCAAAAGATGATAGAAAAATATTTAAGCAACAGCTTTATTCCTGTCTCTCAGCATTTCTTGGATACTAAAGCAGGGACACCTTTCCAAGGACAAGCATTTCCAGCCTGGTCTTCTTGATATCCAAGTTAGGTCTTAGAAAGAAGAATATCAACAGCATCTCGATAATTTCTGATTTTTTTTTTTATTTTTATTTTTGGCATGTTAATGACTGGAAATGAATAGGTTCCTGTCAGATGCTTGAAGTACTACCCTGAGAATTGGGATTTCTGGATTCAGCTCCCAGCAAAAGCACAAATTCCCTGGGTGGATTTTGACAGGTCCTTTAACTTTCTTGTCCCTTAAATACTAACAGATAAAATGGAGGTTATTTTTCCTAAGGCAGTTGAGCTCAAGCACTAATGACTGTGAGATGCTGCAGTAATGGAGACGTTTGACAAATGTAAGGAATGATGCTGCTGTTATTACTGTGATGGATCCAAACTTTACTTCAGGTTCATTTACTTCATCATTTTCCTTCTGAGTGTATAAACACACTGTTTTTGGCAGCCCAGATTCCGAAGAGTTCATCATTAGTTATATACTAATAATGTCGGCCTGAAATTCAAAGTAGGGTGATACAGGTGAGAAAGGGATTTTTTTTCCTGCTTTTTGTAAAATCTGATTGTGAAAATTATCTCCCTTGGCACCGTTGCATAAAGCAAACACAGAAGTTCCCCTCGGTGACAGGAAAGAGGAAAGGCTATTAATGGGTGCAGCAGAATTAGAAAAGAATAAATGGGAACAACTTTTGCAAAACATCACTGAGAGAATTGGATTTTGGGTGAGATTTGGCTGGAGCTGAACAGAAACTGATAAACTTTGCCAAGCCAGGCTGGTCCTGCTGAGGAATTTAGGTTGCCTCTGCACCAAGGACCAGGTTAAGCAGTTGCTTTGCTCTGAGGGAGGTTGGAATATTTGTGCCATCATCCCTGAGATCCAATAAGGCTTTCCATGACCAGAAATTTTCCCTGTGGCTTTGCTAAAAGTGGGACACAGGAGCCACTTGGCCTCACTGATCCTGTGCTGACTGTTCAGTAAAAGGTGGAGTGAACCAGAACTGGTTTGACATTGGACACAACATCTGTCCTTCTCTCCTGAGCTGTCTCTTACTGCTCCATATTAAACATGGAGAGCTGGGATTTCACTTGATTTTGTTGAATCATCAGAACATCACTTCATTTTACAAGGACTCCGAATTCGAGGCATCTGGAGGATGAAAAACCTCCTGGATAAGTTTTTAGTTGAGATGACAGAAAACATTAAGTGCCACACAAAGTCACTGGTGAGAACAGTGGTGGATCAAGGAACTTCAGGTGAGGCCCTCTGTTAACATCAACAACCCTGAGTTTTCCTTGGCTGCCCTAAAAGAAAAGCCCTGGCCTATTTTTTTAGGAGATACAAAACAATGCATGACATTTGTGGATAATTACACCTTGGAAAGACCTTTGGACCATTGGATCATTGAGTCCAACATTTAACCCAGCACTGCCAAGTCCGTCATGTCCCCAAGTACCACTATACATGGTTTTTGAGCCCTTGCAGGGATGCTGATTCCACCTCTTCCTTAGGCAGGGGAATGTTCCGATGCTTGACCACCATTTCAGTCAAGAAATTCTTCCTCATATCCAATCTAAACCTCCCCTCGTGCAACTTGAGGCCATTTCCTCTTGTCCTCTCAAGGTGCAGGAAACAACCTCAGGGTAACAACTCCTCAGATGGATCTTCTCAGATCTGCCAGCTGCTTTTCCTCCATCCCTTTTCTCAATGCCTGTTCTGGCAGAGGTAAAAATGCTGATTACCACCTGCCAAAGATACATCCCCAAGTGCCACTATACATGGTTTTTGAACCCTTACAGGGATGCTGATTCCACCCCTTCCTTACGCAGCCCGTTCCGACGCTTGAGCACAGTTTCAGTCAAGAAATTTTCCCTAATATCCAATCTAAACCTCCTCTGGTGCAACTTGAGGCCATTTCCTCTTGTCCTCTCAAGGTGCAGGAAACAACCTCAGGGTAACAACTCCTCAGATGGATCTTCTCAGATCTGCCAGCTGCTTTTCCTCCATCCCTTTTCTCAATGCCTGTTCTGGCAGAGGTAAAAATGCTGATTACCACCCGCCAAAGATACACCATGTGTATCAAAAGAAGTCATAAATTTGATGAATATTCACTTGCCCCATGACAGTGACCTTGCAGTGATTTGGGAAAGACCTGGATGGTCACAATCCAGTGTCAAAAACTGTTCCTTACTAAAACTCTCTAGGTTGCAGTGAGAGACATTGTCTGAGCTGGTTTTCTCACCAGAAGCCTTGTAGGGTGAATTTCCCCTTAGACTAATTACCTAATTACCTAATGAGTTGTGCTGCTGCCACTGCCTTTCCATAAATCCTCCTGATAATGAGGCAGGTGAGCTCAGATTCCAGACTTTGGGCTCCTGCAGGTTCGATGAGGATAAACCCATCAAAGCATTGCAGAACTTGCTGCTACAGAGCTGCTGTGGAAGCAGCACGTAATTAAAACACTCCCCTGGAGAGGATATCATTTAATCTTCTCCACCTTGGACAAAAAACATAACAAAAGGAAAGATCTGAATCACACGGAAAAACAATGTCTTTTTTTTTTGCTGTGTGATTTGCTGGAATTCTTTCTATTAATTTTACTCTCGATATTGAATTGAAGGTCAATCAATATTGAATTTCAGGTCAGTCACTGAGGCTTGTAGGTGAAAATTGTGGGTTTTATTTCAGCAAACATGACATTTCTGTGGTGCACGTGAACATCTCGGACTTGTGGTTTCCAATTTGCTCCCCAGTCTCAGAAGCACAGCGTGGTCTCAGAGAAACAACAGGGGACTAAAAATGTGATGTTTTATTGAGGAACACAGGATTTATTAGACTCAATTAGACTGTGGTCCATTTGTTCCCATTTCTTGCTTCAAGCAACGAGTGAATTCCAGCATTTCAAAGACAAGGGGAATTATAGTGAAGGAGGAGACATGAAATTTGAAGGGTTTTTTCACTGACCCAAAAACTCAGTTCTTGCTAAATGGAAATTCCAGAGTGAGCTGTGAGCCCTACAATGAAATTTGGGTCAGAGCTTTGACTGATGACAGGATGAAAATGTGAGCTATATTGGGGCTAAAATGAAAGGACAACTCTTTCTGTCTTTTAAGGATGACAGAGTAACATTTGTCAAACACATGATAGCAGTGGCTGAGGCATCAGCCTTGGCCAAAGCCTCCTCATTCTCCACACCATATGAAATAAAACATCTTCCCTTCATGGTCCCCCTGTTCCATCTTATTACCAGCAAAGAAGAGGAAAAGGCTCAACAAAACGAAATATTGTTTTTAACAAATTTTAGTTGCTTTTTGTCCCTTACACCCTCAAAAAAAAAAAAGAAAAAGAAAAAGAAAAAAAGATAATTTTAAGCGGTGAATTATTTTAAACTTAATTTGTTAGTGTCCACCTTTGTGCTGCAGACTGGGGAGGGCTGAGCTGCAAACTGTAAATCCCACAACAGGGTGGGATAGTTACAGGCACCAATCTAAGCAGAGTCACTAGAAAAGATGAATTTCTCATTGCTTATCATGGAATCATGGAATGGTTTGGGTTGGAAAGGACCTTCAAGACCATCTATTTCCACCTCCTGCCATGGGCAGGGACATCTTCCACCAGACCAGGCTGCTCCAAGCCCCATCCAAGCTGGCCTTGGATGCTTCCAGGGCTGGGGCAGCCACAGCTTCTCTGGGAATTCTATTCCAGGGCCTCCCCACCCTCACAGAATTTCTTCCCAATATCCCATCTAAACCTTC
Organism: Origma solitaria; assembly: GCA_013397895.1. Classification (NCBI taxonomy): domain Eukaryota; kingdom Metazoa; phylum Chordata; class Aves; order Passeriformes; family Acanthizidae; genus Origma; species Origma solitaria. The sequence continues at coordinate 77,814 of VZRL01000811.1, read as the reverse complement.
AATCCCACTCTGAATTTATCTCTGTCTCAGAGGAGCCTGTGGCAGTTCTGAAGACCTCACAGCTCTCCAGACCCTCTGTGAGAAGTTCACGTTGCCCAAGTGCTGCTAATTTTTAATTTTGCAGCCCTGCCCGCCCTGATGCCTTGAATTAAAAGGGAGACTGATCTGAAAAATCACCTGCAGCAGCTGAATTGCTGCTGTATCAGGGCTCATTGGGACTCTCAATTTAGAAGAAAGCTTTAAAAGCCAAAGAAAAGGATCCCCAGAGAAAATCACTCAGTGAAGATCAGCCCTTGGCAATGTGAGTGTCCTGTTGCCCCTCAGGGGAAATGCTGATTTCTGCCTCTTCTGCCTTTGGGATTGGTTTCTGAATGGGCTGGAGTTGAGTTTTGGGGTCTGCTGGTCATACACAGATGGTGTTGGAGTACTTGGTCAAGAGGTAACATCACCCAAAATGGTGTAATCTGCATTTCGGGTGATTTACATGGAAGGGAGCGCTGTGATTACCTGCTCTGGCCTCTTGCCTGCTGAAACAGGAAATAGGATTTTCAGTCCTAATTTCTGCTTCAAATCTAATAGTTGTACTAATGCTAAAGATTAACTTTTAAAGGAGAAAAATCCACTAAAGCGAGTTTTAAAAAGTTCTTGATTTAATAGTTGCAAGGATGGAGAATCCATCACAGCGTTAGTTAAGCAGATTAAATGGTTAACAGCAGAGTCTTGCAAATGTATTCCTTAATTTCTTCTCTAAATTAGAGCTCTGCAAATAATTGATATTTTGGTTCACTGGGCAAATTAAAAATAAAAAAGAAAGAAATTGATAAGGAAAGAAAACATTTTGGCATGAACGAACTCCTCAATTTGTGAACTAAAACACTGCTATGAAGGTCTGGAAAATGTGAAGTCTAATTATAGCAGCTCAGAACTGGAGTAATGAGGGACTAGAGAGCGTGACTGATAAGCAGAAGATAATGCTCTGATAGGCATGATGTGCACAGCCCTTCAAAGAGCAACAAAAACCTACGTGAGGCATCCGTGGGATTGCGTAAAGGACAAGAAATGTTTGAAAATGGGAATTAAAGGTGAAGAAGAGCTGCTGAACGTGTGGCTCTGCCGGTGATGGAGTTTTCAGTGCATGCTCTGAGCATGGACAAGGTAATTAAGCGACTGAAGTGCACACATCAAGAGGTTGCCAGCAGGAGGAGAAATCCTGATCTGAAAATGGAACCTAATCCTTGGGGTTGCTGGGCAGCTGGACCCTGCTGTGTGTTGGGTGGTTACGAGCACATGGATTTTGGCTCGTTGCCTACTGAGTGAGGAAAGTGCAGGACACTTCCAGTCCAGGTGTGCAGTAAGAAGGGATTTAGGGTTAGGATGGAAAAAGGAAATAGGAACAGGTTCTGGAAAAGGCAAACTTTTCCAGAAGGTGAAGAAGATCTTGAACAGATCTGCTGGCTTATTATTATTATTATTATTAGTAGTAGTAGTAGTAGTAGTAGTATTATTTAAAAAATGAAGTGCAAGAATGATCAGTCCTCAGCACAGGAAGGACACAAACTGTTGAAACAAGTCAAGAGGAAGCAACCAAGATGATCAGAGGGATGGAGCAGCTCTGCTGTGAGGAAAGACAGAGAATTGGGACTGTTCAGCCTGGAAAAGAGAAGTTTTGGGGTTACCTAAATGTGGCCTTCCAGTGCATGAAGGGAACCCACAAATTAAATGGGGAGAGATTTTTTGCAAGGGCAGGTAGTGACAGGACAAGGGAGGATGGATTCAAACTGAGAGTGGGTTTGGATTTGATATCAGGAAGAAATTCCTCCCTGTGAGAGTGGTGAGGCCCTGGCACAGGTTCCCCAGAGAAGCTGTGGATGCCCCATCCCTGGAAGTGTCCAAGGCCAGTCTGGATGGGGTTTGGAGCAACCTGGGATAGTAGAAAGTGTCCCTACCCATGGCAGGGGATGGAACTAAATGATCTTTCAGGTCCCTTCCAACCCAAAACCATTCCATGATTCTATGATTTTTGTGATGGTTATTTTATGATCTGAATATTTTTCCAGTATCAGTGAGGGTAGGTTTTCCAGAGGGACTGCTGGAGTCTGTTCGTCCTTCCTCCACCCCTCTTTTCTGCTTTTCACCGTCTGTGTGTTGCCCCCAGTCTGGCAGAGAACATGAATTTCAGTGCCCCATTCCTTCCTGTCTCCTCCAGCAAGAGCATTTTGGCTGCATCATGCTCTGTATATTTAATATATATCAAAAAGAAAAAGAAGTCAATTTTCTTGGAAAACGGCCCCTTTCTAGTAATACTTCAAAAAAAGTTTCAAAAGTGTAATCTTTTTTGAAGATTTTAAACTGATTCATTGGTTATTCCAGCCAAGGGAGAAAAAAGGAGTTCTTTTTTCTATTTCTTTCTACTACTCTGGGTGTTTCTGGTTTCTGTTTCCAAACCTGTCCTTCCATCATGTGAAGGAGCCTCGAGATTCCTTGCAGGTCAGTGATGGTTATGCTGCTTTTTCCACTTCTTCTATTCCTTCCTTTTAAACTACAGCCCTTTAGAATCATTTGTCTTGTTGGAAGCAGGTGGAAAACAGATCGAGAAAAAACAATAAACACAACGAAAGGGAAAATCTCCCACAAACTCACATCATAACTTTTCAACTGGTCAAACAATGCCATGACCAGGAACTTTGTTATACTCGGAAGTGACAACTTGAAAACCAAGCTCTGAAACATTTCATTCCTCCCCCAGATATTTCTCTGCCTCTGTCACAGGTGTGTAATGAATGTCCTTTGGGGCCAACAGGCCATGATTGAATGAAATACCAGCAAAGCAAATGGAACGAAAATTTATAACTTCAGCTGAAGGCCCAAATATCCCCAGAAAAAAAAAGATTTATATCCTGCGTGGATAGAAAACATAAGCACCACACATTCACCAAAAGCTGGTTAAGCTTTTCAGGTGTGTCCAGCTGTGTAAGGTTTTGTGCTGCAACAAAAATTAAGATTTACATTATAATTAGCAGATCACCAGCAATCCTTTCAACACCATCCTGGCTCTTCCAGCCCCAGTAATATATTCATGGATTACAAAATTAATTTAAATTATATTCCCATGCAGTGGATGTAGGATTTGTGGGATGTCTTTGCATTTCTTCACCTGATTTGGGGCACACCTGGTCCTGAACAAGGGAGGATGAGGAAGGAAAGAAAGAACTAATAAGACATAACAAAAAATAATGATGAACTCTGAGCTCACAGCATTGCTGGAAGATTTCCATCTGATGGGATGAGGAATGAGGGAAAATGGATATCAGCAGGTCAAGAATTTGTTTGGTTTATCAGGTTACCTCTTAGTCCAGGAGCTCCTCATACCCAGATACAGTGTGCTCCTTCCAGGTAGGGGAGTGTAAAATGCAGTGGATGAATCAAGGAATGGGACACGTGGAAATTATTCTTCCCTTCAGCACAGAGCACAGGAGAGCTCTCCAAGGGGTTGGGCAGGGGAGGGCAGGTAGGACAGGCTTCATTTGGGATTAAGCACAGGCAAAGGCCAAATCCCAGAAGCAGCAAACCCAAAGATTTGAAGTCCTTTTTCCTAGGGCAGAGCTGTGGGGAGCCACTTGGGCAGCTTGAGGGAGAAGCAGAGATCTGGGGAGCTCTGTCGAGTGCTGGAAAAAGCTGGAAGCTTCTCGGAAGCCTCTACATCCAAGGGACCACTTTCTATTTATTCCTTGGTATAGTTTGGGAACTGAACTTCACTCCAGAAGTTAACTGAAGCAAAAATTGGCAAAGTGCTTCTACGGAACTTCCACATTTAATTATTTATTTCTTTTGTGTGTGTGCACTCTGACACCTCCAGGAAAAAAATGGTTTTGACAAATCCTAAATCGAGAGACTGAACTTTCAATGTTGGGCTATAGGAAATAACTTCAAGAAAAGGTGGCGATTTTGACTTCACTGCAGGCAGAAGGAAACCTTTCTGAAATAATTGCATTTAAACATGAACATAGTTGCTGTATCTCAGAGTGAAACTGCAGATGAATGTAAGAACAGATGCTTCAGAGAAGTCCAATCTACTCCAATGTGCTGTCTCCTCCAGGGAGCAGTGGCAGATGCTTCAAGAAGAGTGAAAAAGCTTATTTTTCACCAGTGGACTCTCCCAGCCCCCAGCATTCTTCCCTCGATAAACTTTCCATGTTGGAGATGTTGTCTCTTTGTTTGAAAACCTTTTGATGAAGTTTTTATTTCATGGCAACCTGGATTTGCTGGAGGAGTAACTGAGTCTATGTGATTCAGGCTGTCAGATGAAAGCAGCCCTTCCCAAGCCAGGACTCTTGGGAAAAAAACTTTGCCCATAAAAGTTGTGAGCATGAGACAGCCTGGAAATAGAAGAAATGCAGAAATTTAGAGCCACGAGGAGAAGCTCTGGGAGTTTGTCATCGATATATTCCCAAATGAATCATGGAATCAGAGGATGGCTGGAGATGGAAGAGACATTGAAGATCGCCAGGTCCCAGCCCTCCCATCTACAGGGATAACTTTCACTATCCCAGGCTGCTCCAAACCCTGTCCAACCTGGCCTGGGACACTTCCAGGGATGAGGCAGCCACAGCTTCTCTGGAAAACCTGTGCCAGGGCCCCACTGCCCTCACAGGGAAGAATTCCTTCCTGATCTCACCTAAGTTTCTTCTCTTTCAATTTGAACCCATTACTCCTTGTCCTATCACTTCAGTTCCAGAGGCAAAGTGCCTTTTTGGCTTCCCTGGAGGCACCTTCAGGTTCTGGAAGTTGCTGGGAAATCTCCACACAACCTTCTCTTCCCCAGGCTGAACAGCCCCAGCTCTCCCAGCCGATCTCCATAGGCTCCTTCTCTCCAGTCCCCTTATCAACTTTGTGGCCACCTCTGGACTTGCTCCAACAATTCCATGTCCTTGTCCTTGTCCTCCACAGGCCATGGGTGGGGACAACCACCATTACCACCCCAAATCTGAAGAGTGTACAAGAAACACAAGTTGCTTGTTTCTTTGAGGTGAGACCCAAAGCTACTTGAAACCCGTCTGTTTGATTGTTTAAACCCAGTGATCTCAAATTTTGAGAAACCTATCCCCTTTTCTGAGCTCTCTCAGCATAAAACTTTCTCAATTGACTGGGCAGCGACACACTGTGTTGTTTCTGCATGGTTATTAATATATTTCTAATGAAAAAAATAATAAAAACCTAGAGAAAAAGTGAAACAGTGCAATAACCTGCTGAAACATGCCAGATGCTTTGGATTTTTCACACTCCTGATATTTGCCTGGACATGGATTGAGCTCAATGTTGTTAATTCACAACAAGAACATTTTGTTTATTAGGAACATGCAGTGAATTAAAAGAGGAAGTCAACTGACAGTGGCTGAGAAATAGCACAGCCCTGTGGATGTTCTGCTCTCAGAGCCCAAAAATCTGTGGAGTTGGGTGGAGTACAGACATTCTCTGGATAAAGACTGAGAGGTGTTTGGATGAAAACTTGATGCCGAGTGATTTCCAGGACTACATTTCTTCATGTGTCTCAACTGCGGTCTGAGGAGATGGATTTGTTGCTCCATCTGTAGGATCTGGGGTGGGCTGGTGATCGAAATTTCTGGGTTTGTCCAGTTTGGAGAGAAGGAGGTTGAGGAGGGGACCTGAGGAGAAAATTGAAGAAGGAGGTGCTGAGCTCTCCTCTCTGGGGTCCAGTGATGGGATGTGTGGGACTGGGCTAAAAGTGCATCAGGGGAGGTTCAGATCGGATATTAGGAAGCATTTCTTTACAGAGAGAGTGGTCACACACTGGAACTTCCTAGAGAGCTTCAGGTTGGACGTCAGGAAGAATTTCTTCACGGAAAGGGTGGTCAGGCATTGAAATGCACTGCCCAGGGAGGTGGTGGTGTCCCCATCCCTGGAGGTGTTCAAGGAACAACTGGACATGGCACTCAGTGCTCTGGGCTGGTTGAGAAGGTGAGGATTGGTCAGGTGATCCTGAAGTTCTTTTCCAACCTAAATGATTCTGGGATTCTGTGATTGATGCCTCATTTGGAAAAGGCACTTAATAACGTGGTTTCACTTTCAGTGAGGCCTGAAATGGTCAAGCAGTTGGAGCAGATGATTGTTGTAGGTCCCTGGAGCCAGAACAAAAGGGGGAAAAAAATCACAGTTGAGGAATACACCAATGAATGGTGACCCATCTGAAATGAGATTTGCACAGAGATGTCTCAAGACATCAAAACCACAGCTGAGTGTAGGAATCAACCAGTGCAGGAGACTGCATTATAGGAAAGGAAAAAAAAATCAGATTACACCTTGAGCTCTTGGTGAAACAGATATGGAGGTTTTCCAGTCCTGCTGTTGCCTCCTCTCACCACACACAGCCAGAAGGCTCAACCAGGGAGATCCCAGAACAGAGGCTTATCCCTAGGACAACCTGAAAGGAGATAATATCCCATCGGAAACCTGGACAGGAAAATTGGGGAAGTCAGAACGCACACTTGATGGGAGGTTTTACTCAGGGAACACGCAAAAGCATCAAAAGCCTCTGTTTATCTCATCCAGGCCACTAAACGGGCAGCACTAGAGGAGTTTCGAGCCTTTGGAGAAGAGCTCAGCAGTCTTCCAGGAAGTATTGATTACGGTAAACTGCATCTCCTGACAGGCTTGTTCAGTGCCAAGTCAATCATGAACGAGTTGATGAAGCTGCCTGCTCCTTTTAGGCTGCCCAAAATTGTCCTGCAGGGTTTCTCTGAAGGAAATAAAAGAGCAGGGCCTGCTGCAAGACCTAATGCATCTTTCTGACAGGGCAGGAATTTAATGTAGCTCTGGATTTACCGTGGGAATTCTACTGAAACCAAGGACTGAGCGTAAGCTGCCCGGGAGATTCCAGCCAGGAAAGGCAACCTGACTCAATCCATCCATGGGCTGGGGAAATAATCTGCCTTTCTTACGAAGAGGACATCATCAACCCTCCTTTCCCAGCTGGATGAGATATTGGTTTTTTGGAAGACTAAAATCTGATGTTTGTGGGAGTGTTTGAGAATACTCACTGCCACCGAACTGGTGCTTCCCTCCATTGTGAGGCTTCACACCCTCACACCCTGCAGCCTGAAAATATCAGAGTGGTGCAGCGGCTGAACTCATCCCCTGCCACGGGAAGATTTAAGGAACCACGAGGAAATGAAGTGCCAGCCTCTCCTCGATTTATTTGCTGACTGTCAGTCTCTTTGGGATGAAGGCACTATTTTATGATCAGGATTGGTCCATTCTAGCTAAATGCAATGCCAAGAGCCTTGTTCTCTTCCCCCTGAAAAAGCTCATCCCAAAAGAAAACAAAATAAAAAAACTCACCTGTGTTTCATTTTGGGGGCAGTTGTTTGTTTTATTTCCCATGTCTGAGGTATTTTATTTCTTCTTCCATTCATCAGCTTTCCTCAACTTTATTTTCTTTTAATATTTCAGGGCAGGATCAGGCAAATGGCCTCAGTGTAATTGGAAATTTCCTTGGCAGCTGTCATTCTGACTGTTAAAGAAAGGTACAAAAATCCATGTAGATATTTCAGTCATCCATAAAATAGCCAATTTCCAAAGGATGAAAGGAATGGGGTGGGGGGACTGGGGGATTTGTAACTCTTATAATTCGATCTGAATACATAGAGGTGAAAGTCCTATTTATATTCCCTAATACTGATAAGAACCTGGGGGCAGTTTCCCTAAAATCTTGGCATGGTGGCCAAGTTTTGTGGCTGCCCCTTTGCGAGGTGGTGCACATGGTCTGAATTATTTTCCCACCACGAGAAAGAGTGGGAGCCATGAAATTCAGAGATTAATTCCCAAATAAAATCTGGGTAATAATCCTTTTGCCCACATTGCCATCCTAGAATGGCCATCCGATGTCCTTTGAGTGAGGGTGACCTTTCTGGCAGCTCTCTTTGAAGTCCCACCCACCCTACAGCAGCTGTGGTCATGTTTGAAAGTAAATAGGCACTTGAGAAATAAGTTTTGGGAATTTTTTTAACTATCAAGACTGTGGAGTGACCCTCAAATTTGCTCAACATCACAAGTCAAGAAAAAGAGCTGTTACATCCCTTCAGTTCTGGATCAACAGGATTAACACTTATTTTTTCGTTCTTCAGCTAATGCTTCCTTCCCCCTTTGCCGTCAAAATATCCCTTTTCCTCACATGCCAGTTGAGTTAATATAAAAATCAGTTTTAAACTGGTTGCGTGTGAGTGCTCATCTGCTCAAACACTTCTCCTCTCAACCCTGGCAACACCTCGACTATTTTTTTTGCTCTTTCTTCAGATCAGAGCGATTCATTTGCATTTTCATGATGAGCAGCTTCCACGCTCTGTGAATCTTTACAGGGTGCAATAATGATCTTAAGGGTCTTTTCCAGCCTAAATGATTCCATAATTATTCATGTCCTACCTGTTTTCTGTGCCTCTCTTTCCTCTCTCTTCTTCCCTGCCAAACCATTCCATTCTCCCTCCCCCTGAAGGCACAAAAAACACAATAAGGTTTGTAGTGTCTCTACCAAGGCTGATAAAGTTTGTTTTATGGCCTCTGGTCTTACAAAATGCTCTCCAAGTTGCAATTAAAACCTTGAAATTCACATGATTGCTTGAAAGAACAGGGAGAAGTGGAAGATGCTGAGAATATTTCAACTGGCAGAGGAAACAGTTGACAAATGGGTTTTTTGCTCTTGCTTTTATTGCAGAGTAATTATGAGAAGTGGAATCTACAGCACTGGCTTTAAATATGGCAACAGTGGCAATTCTTATACAGGACTTTAGAGTGACATCAAAGGGGGTCTCACCTCAGTGATTTTTCTGTTCTACCCCTGAGTCACTGCTCTGCCAACCGAGCAGCAGGAGCTCGTCTGGTTTTTATTTGGTAAATATTAAACTAAGCTGAGCCGATATTTTATTTTCCCTATCAAAGACTTTCAAACTCACAAGACAGGGAAACCCCATCCTGCCTTTATTATCTTTGGATTCTGTTTTCCCTCACCGTGACCAGGAATGTGCTTCCCTCAGCTGCCATTCCGATGTTCCTGGTGTGCACAACACGGACAAAGCAGTGTGGGTTGACATGGGGGGTCAGCAACCTTCCCCGAACGACATGGAAGGTGATTTTTCCTTCATAAATTACAGTTGAGATGGGATATGAGATAGAAAACACACAGCAGAGGCCAAGGAATTCAAAATGATCAAGATGTGGCGGATCTGAGGGTGGTGAGAACTCATTTTTCTGCAAAACAATGATTACTGTTGAGTTTGAAAGTCCTCAGGAGCTGCTGCAGAGAATTTTTCGATGTTGTGGCTGCCAGCCCAACCTTCCTTGTCCTGCAGGTGGAAGCTGTGTTTTATGGATCTCTCCAGGCTGTGCTCACTGTTTCCCAAAAACATTTTGTGGCTTTTTTAGTCATAGACACTTCATTGCCTGGAAACATCCAAGGTCAGGTTGGACAGAGCCTGGAGCAACCTGAGATAGTGGAAGGTGTCCCTGCCCACGGCAGGGAGGGGAATGAGATAATCTTTAAGGTCCCTTCCAACCTAAACCACTCCATGATTTTGTGATTCCCATACCCCCTGCCTCTAGTTTGGATTCTGGAGTCAGATATTCCCTTTTCCATGGTTGGGCTTCCTCAGCAAGGGACAAAATTGCTTTTCTCCAAATTTGAAAATCTGGGGAGAAAAACAGACAACAAGCAAGGATACCCAAAGGTGTGTAGATCTTCACACTGTAGTTTTTTCCTCTGATCTCTACAAGAATAAATTCCATGTCCTTCCCCAAGGTAATTATTCTATTCCAGGGACAGGAAGAACACAGGTCTGGTTGACAAAGGCACAATATAACTTGGTTTGAGAGTGATTGTTGGTTTTGGGGTTTTTTTCTGGTTTTATTTTCTCCCTGGAGGACAGATGGCTGCACTTACTAAGTTTCTGCAGGATGGAATTTTACAGGAATTCTATCATTGGAAATCAAGTGACAATGGATTTGTCCAATCCTGTGGACAACAGGTACAAAAGTGCTGGAAAATTGACTACATGAAAATGGACTTTGCCAATAAAACGAGGTGCAAAAAATACCGGATTCCTGCATCCAGGTCATTCCTGCTCTTTGAAATTTGGAAAGGCAAAAATTGGCTTTAAAATATCAAATGTCAAAAGACAATCCCATTGAGCATGAACTGAAACTTATCGAAGAGGGAGATAATAAAATAATTGTTACCACACATTAAGAACAAATTGATAAACAAAAAAAAAAACGACCAGAAAGAGAACTCTGGGAGTTTTTTTGTCTGTTGAGACTGGTTGCAAGCAGTTCATTTTTAACATTTTTGTGACTAGATTTGAGCAAAAGAGACTGAAAGAAGAATGTAGGTTGATTTTGGAGAAGGATTAGCATAGTGAATCAATTATTGAGGAATCTTTTATAATAGCACTGAGTGCTTTTTCCATCTTTAGATTTCGAAAGTGCTCTGTGCATGTAAGAAAAACCCAGCATTTTAAGAAGCTCACAATGGGATTTTCAACCATGGTGCCCTGGATCTATCACTTGATCTTGCAGTTCACATCCCAGTTGCATATGTCCATCAAATCTTTGAATAACTTCTGGTAATAAGAGACTATTTTTCTGTGATTCATTTTTTACCCCTGAAGATGAGCATCAGGGAGCCACACTTCTTCTTGTTCTTAAGTGGTTTTCACCACACTTCAAAGGCAGGTCAGGTAGAGCCATCCTATTACCCTTCCCTGGTTCCAGAATAATTGCATCTCATGCTTCAATCTGTGTGTAACAGCACCTCACAGATGAACTTGGAAATGTAAAACAGGATGGCCCTTCTGCTGGAGGAACTTTTCTCTTGGCATTGATGTGTGGGGGCATTCAAGATGCTAAACTGGCAAGAAGAGCCAATATAGATCTTGATAATAATGGCAGAAATTTAAAGCTGCTCCTTTCTCAGAGTTCCATCTCTACACCACACACACAAGTTAGGGCGATGACATCTACAGTTGAAGCTACAAGAGCTAAGGTTTGGATTAGATATTAGGAAGAAATTGTTTCCTGTGAGGGTAGAGAGGTACAGGAATGGGTTGCCCCGAAAATTTGTGGCTTCTCCGTCCCTAGAAGTGTCCAAGGCCAGGTTGGACAGGGCTTGGAGCAACCTGGGAGAGTGGAAGGTGTCCCTGCCCATGGCAGAGGTGGAACCATATGGACCTCAAAGTCCCTTCCAACCAAAGATTTTCTATGACAATTCTATGATAAAATTACAGAAAATCCATGTAAACTCCAGGAGCTGCAGTCTTCAGCAGTTTGGTAATGAATTATCTGAATATCCCAGGAATATGCTAGTTCAGCTGAAATGGCAAAAGAGTGGCAATTAAACACTTTGCCAAGAAATAATCCAACTGAAGAGGTTTATAAAATGGTGGTAACATAGTCTGTGATAGAGGCAAGAACTTCTACTTCACCCAGTCCAGATCCAGGAGGACCATAAAGCTGTCTTATATTTTCCAGAAAGTCCTTCTTTTAACCCTATTTTTATAGAGTGTAGAATCATAGAATCATAAAAGTTGGAAAATACCTCCAAGATCATTGAGTCCAACCTGTGACTGATCCCCAGCTTGTCACCCACCCCAGAGCACTGAGTGCCATGTCCAGTTGTTTCTTCAACACCTCCAGGGATGGGGACTCCACCACCTCCCTGGGCAGCCCTTCCAATGCCTGACCACCCTTTCCATGAAGAAATTCTTCCTGATGTCCAACCTGAGTCTCCTCTGGCACAACCTGAGGATATTTCCTCAAGTCCTGTTCCTTGTTCCCTGGGAGAAGAGCCTGACCGCACCTTGCTCCACCGTCCTGTCAGGGAATTGTAGAGAGCAATAAAGTTTTGAGAAAAAAAAAATATTCTGCACAGGGCAAAGTGATTTTTCAGAGTCAATGCTGCACATGACTGGACACAAGTGGCACTCACCTTGCAATGGTATTTGTCTATTTTTGCCCATATTGAAATATCTTTTCCTAATATAAACAGCATCTCTTCATCAATTCTAACATCTCTCTGGTCATTTTAAAACTGATTAAATGAGATTCAAATGGAGCTTGAAAGGACAGCACCACCATGGTGAACATGTGCATGGAAAGAGCTTTGACATAGTGAGATCTCATCCAATACAAACAAACCCAAATTATCTCTTTATTCATGAGCTTTATCGGCCCACAATCAGCTATTGGTGAGGCATGATTGCTTCTGCTTTCCAGTTAGGTCACAGAATGACTTTTTTCAAAGAAAAAAATAATCAAGAAAAAAAGTAGTAGGACTGGAGATGTCTGAAACACCTCAGTGTCTGAACGTTGAAATTTGTGGAGTTTGGCACAATTCTTGACACCCCTGTTTTCATGTCACTACAAAGAATCTTTTCAGACAAAGAAATTTGCATGAGTAAACAGGAAATGTCTCTGCAGAGACATCAACCAAGACACTGCAAATATCTATTCGCAGAAGCATCCCAAAATCACTGAACTGAAGATTTCCACTAATAATTGAAGATATTTATTGCCAGCTCCAGTTTCAGACTTGGGACAAGTGAAAGCAAAGAGTGTGCATGACATTGCTTTGGCCTCAATAGGTCACTTCAGAAGTGACACCTCCTTCACATTGCGAGTCTTGATGCAGATCCCACTGAAATCCATGGAGATCTTTCCATCCAATTAATTACACTTTGTGGCAGACTCAGAGGCCTTTGTTACAGACAGGTCAGCACTTGGCACGAGTGTTAATTTACCTGGGATAGCAGCCAGGGATTCCTGGTTTTGCTGATGTTGCAGTAAAACCTTTTCCAATGTGTTCCGTACCTCACAGATTTTCTAAGCCCCAGTGCATGGATGCGCCAAAACTGAGGCTGGAGTGGTGTTTGGTCAAAGGTTATACTTGATGATCTTGCAGGTGTTTTCCAGCTCCAATGATTCTATGATTCCATTATTCTAGGTTGTTTCAAAATCTGTTCAAGCTTCAAGTTCACCTCATGCCTTCATCTTCCTTGCTTTTCTTGACCGGGTGGTGTCTTCAAGGTTTTATATCACATGAAAATGCAAAGTTCTTTAGTCTTGCTCACATCTGATTGAAGGTGGGCCTGAGGGGGGAGTATTGAATGCTGCAAAAGCCTTTCAGTGCTCCAGGGGGGGCCTAGAAGGAAAATAGGGACAAGTTGCTGCAGGGACTAATGAGATAGGACAAAGTGTAATGGTTTAAAACTAGGAGAAAAAAAAGGAAATTTGGACTAGAAATGAGGAATAAATTTTTGCCATGAGGGTGGTTGTCATAAAAGAGACAATTTCACACTCGTGGGTTGAGGTAGATGTTTTTTTTATTACAAAAGCCCATGAGGTTCGGAATATCCCGAGGTACAAAAAAAAAAGAAAACAAAAAGCACAAAAAGAAGGTCCCGGTACGGCAATGAGACTCCCCCGGCTACCGGCTGGCTGCCAAAGAGAGGAGATCCTCAAGGCCGGGTGGTGAACTTAAGTTAGCCTTAAGTTCAAAGAAAATTTTAAGCATAAGCCCCTGAAAGGGGTAAGAGGCCCAGCACCCGACCCAATCTCTACCTCACTGCTATTCAGCGAGGAGAGACACCAGGCACCCTGCACAGACCCACGTCTGCTGATGTTGGTGGCAGAGGGACCCAGCTCCTGAGGCTGGTCAAATTTGGGGTTTTTATAAGGTTTTTGATGGGCTGGTCCGAATTGGTATCTCCGCCTCCCTGCTTGCTGGTGATTGGGA
>VZRL01000811.1:924-63930 GCA_013397895.1 Origma solitaria | reverse complement strand
GAATACAATTGCCAAAATAAAGGATTTTTAAAGATACATAGATTATGAATTTAGGATTACATGGTTTTAACAATTTCAACACCTTAATACTCTTAAACAGTTTCTTTTTAACTCTACAACTCCTACTTAACAGTTTCTTTTTAACTTTACAACTTTTACTCAACAGTTTCTTTTTAACTTTATAACTTCTACTCTTCTACTGTAACTCCAAACACTACCCCTTTCAAAACATCTTTAACTAAATTTTTTTTTTCTTTTAACCTTATAATTTATAACTTTATTAAAGTCTTAGTTTTCTAATTTTATTTAAAAGGCACTATAGTAATGGTTAACTTGAACATGCGAAAAATCACTCATTTTACTTATAACAGTGGTGAAACCCTGGCACAGGTTGCCCAGAATGGTGGTCGATGCCCCATCCCTTGAAGCATTCAAAGTCAGGTTGGACAGGGCTTTGAGCAGCCTTGTCTATTTGAAGATGTCCCTGCTCACTGCAGGAGGGCAGGACTGGATGACCTTTAAAGGTCCTTTCCAACCCAAACCATTCTGTGATTCTCGAATTCTGTGTTCTTGTGAAGCAACTTTCCTCCCACAATGTTTTATGGTGATGATTTTCACGTTGATTAAAAAATTTTTCTTGCTCTTAGAACTCAGGATGAATTCCATCCCTTGAAAAACTCTCAGTGCTCTTGAGACCTTGTTCCACTGCTGAGACTTCTTGAACTCAGTGCAGTCCCACCCTTGTCTGTGACTGACCAGGGCACCTATAAAGAGAAGACACAGATAAAACAATCAAGTGACAAAAGAATCTTTGTTTGGGGTTGGCAGCAACGACTTGGCTGAGGTTGGTTGTTTTCTGGCATGTCCTGATCTACCTGAACAGTTCCCTTTGACTCACCTTGGACTTTGGCACTTCAAGCACTCCTCTATATTAAGCAACAAGACTCTGCAGCTATTTCTTTTCAAGTATAAGTTCGTCTGAATGACCTTATTAGAAAACTGCCAACAAAAGCACAAAAAAAGTTTAATTGAATTAAGTCTAAATAATATGATCTTGAAGTTTTAATACACACTTATCTATTGACATTGTCTCGCAGCTGGAATAAAAGAACAAAGTCCTTGTTCTGCTCTTCTGCAGAGCAGGCAAATTTATAATGTATAGTGAAAGGAATCTGAAAGGCAAAGTCTTCATGTAATGTTTGATCCAATATTGGAAAGTGAACATCAAAGGTTCTGCTACCGAAGTGTGGGGACAATCATAGAACGGCGAGTTTGGCTCCCAACCAGGAAACACCCATGGTCCTTATTTCGTGTATGACAGAGGAAAATGAGTGCATTTTGTTGGTCTCAGCCCAGATCTGACACATATTTAGGATTATCTTCCTTGACAGAGGTGAGAGATGTATTTGGAAGGGGATTTTTGGTGGTTTTGAGGGCTCAGGACCCCTTTGAATATTGTAGCAACACCAAATGTCCCCTTGTTCTGATGGGGTATTGTGCAAGGTGTGTGGCATAATTGTCTGAACCATTTGAGTATTGCACATATAAACTTATATATTAAAACTTTAAATATACTCTTCAGCTCCATACCTCTCATCTTTTCCAGTCTTTTCCATGAGACACCTGTGTCCTCCTTCTTGCTGCTGGAAGATCATCAGCCCTCAGAGAAAATGGGTGAGGGTTGGCCATTCGCCACCTCTTCTGCAGAATTTGGTGAATAAAAGACTGAAAGGCAGATTGAAAACTAACGAAAGGTCGTGATTTTTAAAAGAAGATTTTGTTGTGGGTCAGTAGCTCAGCCCCATCCAGCTGCTCACTTGCTCCTCCTTAGGAGGGAGAAGAGAATAAAAAGGGTAAAAGTGTGAAACTTTCACTTTTTTCAGATAAAGTAAAAGCTGCAAGATGGCAATTTGGGTTCAAACCATGCTTTGAGGCTGAATGAACAATCAGAAAAGATTCCTGTTGCAGATTAATAAAAAGGCAAGTTACAACAGGCACAGGTATGGAACTGAAAGTCACTGAAAAATGGAAGAAAAGTGAGGATGCATCATCTCTGCCTGCTCTGTTCTTACTCTTTCCCAAACATTCAGATTTGGCTTATTTTGGAGCCAGGCTGTGTTTCTTCTGAACCTGCCCCTCTGCACTCCTGTCCTCACGACTCCAACCCATACCTGTGTGAATACCCTGCCCTGACGAGGTAGTTGAAATTTAATCCTTTTTTTATGATTAATTTCAGTAGGAATTCTGGGGAACTGGTATTTGTTAATACACATATTTCCCCGTGCTGCTCCTTCAGAGCTCAGGCAGTTGGAAATCAAATAATAAAAGTTAACATGAAGGGATTATTACAACCCTTATAAGGACTTGGGGGAAATTATCATGCAAACAGATGGTGCTCTGAAAAAGTGTTAAAAATACTGCAGAATAATTTGTCTGGTTGACAAAAAGAATCGATATTAAAGAAATAGAAAGCTAAAATGATGTTAAAGAGAAATGAATGAATTTTTTTAATCCCTCATGGATCTGCAGCATTTCCAACTTATTCTTTCTGATTTTTGCTCTGCTCTCTTTTTCATTTATGATTTTTTCATTTATGATCTCAGACTCCACTAATAATGGAAAAATTGCTGAGGTTTTATTAGGCGGTTGGGATCTTGGTTTTCAGAACAGAGTTTTCTTCATCCCTGTCTGTAATTTTGCTCTTAGGTTTTGCCTTCTGTGCTTTTCCATAATCATCTTTCCTTTTCCATTTTCCTGTACCTGGCTCAATGATTTGTTTGTAACATAATCCTCGACTTCCAGGCTGAAACCATTTGGATCAGCTCAAGGGTGTGATGTCAAACGGCACAGAGCAATCCTTGGCTTCAGCTGTAATCCTGGATTTCCACATCCACTGGAAGAGCAATGGGTGGAGGAGGACAGAGCTCTCCTTCATCCATTGAGGACACAATGAGGATGGGACAGCATGGAAATCATTGGGCTGGAGAGAGTCCCCTCTAGTGATCTTCTGGTGGTGTAAGATCAGAAGGAAAAATCGTAAAATCCTGGGATAGTTTGGGCTGGAAAGGACCTTAAAGACCATCTCATTCCAACCCCTTCCATGGGCAGGGACACCTTCCACTGGACCAGGTTGCTCAGAGCCCCTTCCAGACTGGTTTTATAAATAAATAAACAAACAAATAAATAAATAAATACTTATTCCTACTCAGGTTATAGCAGGAGAAACCTCAAGATGTGTTCGACCTATTCCCTAGACAGTCTTATCTGCATAAAATGGAGGAGGAATGAGGACCAGAGTCAAAACTCTAATTACAGGAAATATCAAGGCCCAGACATTAGACACAAATGTTCAACAGAGTGTGAGTTTGATTTTCACTGAGTTAGCTCAGTCAGGCATAATCCTTTAGATCTATGGAATCAGTGACAGGACAAGGCTTTAAAATGAAAGAGGGTAGAATTAAGTTAGATATTAGGAAAAAAACCCTTTCCTGTGAGGGTGGAGAGACACTTGAAAAAGTTTTCCAGAGATGCTGTGGCTAACTCATCCCTGGAAGAGCTAAAGGCCCTGAGCAGCCTGGTCTAGTGGAAGGTGTCCTTGCCCAGGGAGGTGGGAACTGAACAGTCTGGAAGTTCCCTTCCAACCCAAACCATTCTGATTCTGTGATAATTCTCTCTCTTGCTGGATTCTGCTGCTGAACTCACTTTCCTTCCATGTAACCTTCATTTAATTCCTCTTCCTTTCCATGTTTTCTGGCTGAGATCACCCCTCTTGACCCACCTCCTAACACTTCCAGCTTAGGAGGAGAAGATTAATGTGCACCTTCCTGCATCTCTGTGTGCACATCTCTCCCATCACCAGGTGTCAGAGACAATTACTTTCCTGGGCAAACAATGTCCACCTTTAATCAATTTCCACCAAATTAATTTCTACAAGTGTTGCAGTATTACCAAGGAGGGAGATGAACAAAGGGAATGAAGACAGGCAGAAAATCCCAGGACACCAGTGCCTTGTTCCAAGAAGCAAACATAATTAATTGTAGTGGTTTGATTTCTGCACTTTCCCCTTGCCCCTGTGTCAAAACCCAGGTGCTTTAACTGGCATGTTAATTAGTTCTGTGTTTGTAAATGGAGGCACCATAATTGTTAAAGGCATAAAATCACAACAGCAAAATGCTGCTGCCCTGGGCCAGCTGACAATTACCTGCCAGAGTTAAACAGATCTGTCTGTAGCACAGAGATCTGAGGAGAATAAACCTCGTGGGGTCCTGGGCTCGCTTGCTCCTTTGGGGTCCCATCATAATTCCTTAGCCATGACCTGATGTTCTCGCAGAACAACATGAAGGGAATTTTTCCATTGCTGACCTACCAGTGATTTAACTTATTGGTGTTTGCTAAATCCATGGAGGCTGGGAGCGTGACCAATATGTAGATATCAGGAGATTTGCATGTTTATTAATTAGACTCCACAGCTGATGGATTTACCTAAATTCCATTCGAATCCTGTTCAGTACGAGGCACATGTGGCAAAGCACCCCAGGGACAGGGCAAGGGGGAATGGCTTTAAGAGGAAGGAGGGTAGATTTAAATGGGATATCAGGAAGAAATTCCTCCCTGTGAGGGTGGGGAGGCCCTGGAACAGATTGTGCAGGAATTCTGTGGCTGCCCCACCCCTGGAGGTGTTCAAGGCCAGGTTGGACAGGGCTTGGAGTGACCTGGGATAGTGGAAGGTGGTGGAGGGAGATGATCTTTAAGGTCCTTTCCAACCCAAACCATTGTGTGATTCTATGAAATAAGGAAGGAATTCCCGCAATTGTCTTTATCCAGAAACTCACAATTTGGAGAAGTATCACTTTTATGAACATCCGGGGAACTGGGACAGCAAACTTTTCATTTTGGCTTGACACTGTTCCTACAAATGTTCTCTGGCAAGACAACAAACTGAATCTGTGCCCTGTTTACTGTTGATACCTCTGATATCCAAATCCTTTGATTCTCCCACCATGAAGGAGATGTTCACAACAGCACCTTCTCCTATGCACAGGAAGATGAAACGAAAAATTGTTTGGGATGACAATGACCCGCTGAATTTTTGCTCTAATTCAAGAGGACTCTGCATTGGTAGAGGTAGGAACATCTGCTAGAATGTTAAAATATATTTTCCTAAATTGTAGGTTTAATTGGAAAAGCTGAGTTGCTGTGAAAAGGGAAGCTTCACCAGTTCCTAGATTTGTGAGCGTAGAGTAAAACAAACTGAGAATCTTATTCACAGTTTTTAATATCTCTGCTTTTCATGCAACCCACTGCTCATTCTTCAAATAAAAATATAATTGAAAAGGAGCACTGCATTTCTATTTTCATAGCGATGATGGAGTAAAAGCCACAGGATTTTTAAGGCACCCTGTACAGAGATCCTACAGGCTTTTTCCTGGTGAACTCTCCCATCAGTATGGAAATGAAAACTTGAAATTCATTTTGTTTTCACAATGGGAAAAAGTCAGTCTCCTGGCATTGAAGCTTTATGAAGTATGCAAAGATTTACTTGCTGAGAGCCAAACTGGAGTGATGTTATATATGTACTAAGGATAAAATATCCCCTTGGAAATGAGCAGTTCCACCCTTTGAAAATCCGAGTGAGGGCAGGAGGTACCATAAGGAAATCTAATACTGTAGTGAAAAATTGAGAAAATGCTAGTGCCATCTATTGACATGAAAATATAAAGGTGGAAGAGAAGCTGGGCTTGTCTGCCTGGATCCAAACAGGCAGAGAGGAAGCTGTTTGTTTTAATCACGTCAAGTTAAGATATTTGTAAATATGCAGGTTTATGTTTAGTCTTTTTAATGATGTTGTATTTTGGGTAAATATGTTGACTTTCAAATTAATCACCGTTGTAATCAAGCTGCAGCGAGAGATGGGGATTTGCCTGTAATGGGAATTAGGAGTCATTGCTGAGTGGATAAATGCTGGCATTCTGACTAATGCTCTTAAGCAGGTTTGCAATGTCATCACAGGCTGGATCCAGGCTGGGAAGCAGGTTTAAATCTCCCATGGAATAAAAGGTGGAAAAATCCCTGTTTCCTAGATCTTTCCTGGTTTTCCACTGGAAAATATTTCCATGCCCGAGTCAGGACTGAAGCAAAGAGGGATTTCCATTCCCAGCGAGTCAGCAAGAGGCAGCCAGCCAAGATGGGCACCTGACACTGAAATTCAAATATTTCAGTATCAGGGAGTCTGGATTAGCACCAAATGATCCTCTACTTTTTCAAATTCAAATTAATCCCTCTCCCTGCACTCCCACTTTGTCAACAGAGCAAATCAGACTCTGTGTGCTTGGGTCATCATTTGGCAAACCAGAACCATCCCAAGCTGGAATGAAAGGCCCCGTTCAAAATTTGGGAGTGTTGAACTCCCTGCCTTTGGAACACCAACACCTGGAGCTGCACTCAGAACTTCGACTGAGGAATTCTGAGCAATTTTCAGCATCTTTTCCTTACTCAGCCATTTTTCATGCTAGAAGGACTGGGAGAATGTTCAGTGCGAAGTGGTTATCAGGAAAAAATTGTGCTACAAAAGGTTGATGCCTGGAACTGACCATGTGCAGGAAAATATTTGAGACCAATCTGTGATATTTCTTTATCTGTGTGATAAAAGATGACATTCCTGACTCTAGTGTAGGTGACTTGTAACTTTCTATACTTCCCTCCGAAAGGCAAAAAGTCACAAAAATTGAGATTTTTTTCCTCTCCTTACATCAGTAAAAAAAAAATTCTAAAAGTTCCATTGCATTATTTTGATAAACCCAATGAGCCTTTGTCAAGAGAGAAAAGGAGAGAGGGAGGAAAAAAGCCTGAGAGAAAACCTGGCAGGAAAGCCTGGATGTTATTTCAATATTGACATTATTCAAAAACTTACGTGGAAGGAGGTAAAAGATCTTTGTCAAGACTTTAGGAAGGGAGAATCAGGTTTTATGAAACTCATGTTGGTTACTGGCAAGGTCTTGAAGCTGCTCATTCTGAACAAGTCTGAGTTTCCACTTCCCAGCCCCAAAGTGGTTGCCATAATGACTCATTTCCCAGGAATGATGTTGGATTTTTGTCCTTTGTGCTGTGCTTTGCCAGAGGGCCTCATGGAAGGACAAAGATTTGTATCCCCCAAAATGCTGTGACATTTTCACACAGTTCAAACACACTCTCTTAGGTACTGCAAGTTCAGGACCTGCTTAAAAAAAACCTTAAAATGATTCTGACAAAGATATTTGAGTCTGTGTGTCAGCACCTTCCTCCCACCTTGATTCTTGTGGCCCAGGACCACTGCTCAGGTGTCTGTGTCTCTTTGTGCACTGATCCCTGCAAATTCAAGAGGAATTATTTCCACTTCCACAGTGTTCAGAAACACAGAGGAAAGAATCTCAGCACCAACCACGTGCACAAAAAAACTCACTCTGTTTTTTGCCTCCTGCAAGCCAAAATTCTGCACCCCACTAAGGAAGACTAAAGGTTTTTCTCTCTGGCAGCCTCTTCTTTTTGTCATCTCAGTCCTCTTAATCTTTTCAATCTGCTTCAGAAGGACTGATGGCAATAGACCACAAATAAACAGCCTTAAAGACAAAGGATGAATAACATAAAGAAGTGCACGGGTCGGTTGCCTGAGTAGAAAATGTAAATCAGAGTCAACAAAGAAAATAAAATGTGTCAGCTGAAAGAAACCCTGGCAAAGTAAAGCGTTTTTAAAATAAATCAGGCACAGGACGTAGTGTGCAAAACCTCCTCCTCCATGGGAAACCCTGAAAAAGGATCAGAGAATCATGGAATAGTTTGGGTAGGAAGGAACCTTAAAAATCATCCAATCCCAACACCCTGCCATGTACAGGGACACTTTCCACTATCCCAAGTTGCTCCAAACCCCATCCAACCCAGCCTCCAATTCTTCCAGGTTGTCTCTGCCCATGTCAGGGGCTTGGAACTGGATGATCATGGAATCACAGGATTATAGAATAAGGAATGGACCCATCAGGATCATCGAGTCCATCTCCTGGCCCTGCACAGGACACACCAAGAATCCCACCCTGTGCCTCTTATAGGTCCCTTCCACCCAAACCATTCCATGATTCTTTGATTTTTCCAAGAGACTTGAAATACCCTGGAGTAGAACTACTGCAACATTTGTAGATGAGTATTTTGGAAAGTGCCTTTAGCGTAACTTCAGACCACCAAATGCTGTGTCTGAGGAACCATCCCTGTTGTGGCTCTGCCCTTTCTCACCTCTCCTATTTGGTGCCTTGGTCTCCTGTCCTCCATCTCCATCCCTCTGCCATCCCATTACACACCTCACTTCCCATGCTCTCCATGCCTGGTGAGCACCTAAACAAGAATTATTGCCAGAAGCAGCTGGGATGCAGATTGCTGGTGCTCAAACACTGCTGCTTAAGTGACCTTTGGAAATCCGTGGACATGAATTTTCTATCTCATTTCCCACGGGAAAATATTTACATATTGTTGAACAGGCTGAGCCTGCTGTTATCGTGTTGTTGCTGTGACTTACAAAACATTACCAGGAAATAATAATAACAATAATAGTAATAACAACAAATCCCAGGTTTTGTTGGAATGGAAGCCTCAGAGATGAGCTGTGGGAGCCTGGGGAACCAACATCAGAGCACAGCATGAGAGGCTGCTTGTGGTATTCACCTCCAACTCACAGGTCCCCATGTGCTGCCTGCCCACCTCAGTTGTGGTAATTTATTCACACACCTTTAGAAAATAAGATGAAACCTTCTGGTAGTTTGTGAATATCCAGTTTTAAACAAGGCGGCTGAAAGCTTTCTGAAGAAAGGAGGTTATTGGTAAACAACACTCCTCAATTTATACATGAGAGAGAGGTTTATAATATAAATGGAGGTGGGAGAGGGGAAGGGAGGGTGACCTTCATCTTTCCAGCACCACAAAATTTCATATTCACAGCTCCAAAGAGGCCTAAACATCATCAGGTTTTTCTGTCCTCTTTTTCACACTGGATTCTGTCAAATGTTAGAAGGGGGAGAGATAACACCAAAGAGGGGAGAAAAAGATTGCAAACATAGCACATTCGGTGACCCTTCATCTGCTGCTCTTGGCAAGAATCTCTCAGATCAGAGTGGGTTTGCTTGGTTGGACCAAGTGGTGAGAGAAAGAGTGGGAAGAGTTTTTCTGGATACATCAAGAAGGGACATGATTTTCATTATTAGCTGGAATTTGAGATTAAAATGTGTAACAAAGGGCTTGAAGGTACAGAAATCTAATGAAGAGCTGGCTATAAAATCTACCTGTGGCTGCTCACCCATTTCACCAGGATTATTTAGGGTTTTCTTTTCTTTGTGAGTGGGTTTGGGGTCAAATGTTTACATTGGGGGTATTTTTATGTTCTGCATTGTGAATACAGAACATTGTGAAGTCCTGAAGCTGCCAAAGCTGCCATATTACAGCTATCAAATATCTATCCATTAACCAAAAATTACTATGTTTTGAGTATTTCTTCTTTAGAAATACCATGAAACTGGAGTGATTTGGAAAATCTGAGACCACAGACCCATTCAGAGGAGAGAAGACACAATAATTCAACATTCCAGCACTGAAATACTTACTGTAGCCAGGGAATATTCCTTGATAGTGCTGCCTCCTTCATTTTCTTTTCCTTCTCTGTGCAAAATGTATGTTTTATTATAACTTAAATAAAGCAAAAAGAAACCAAACGTGTCTTTCTAATTTAGGCGCTACAAGGTTTGGAGAAAGCGCAATCTACAAAGCCATTGAGACAATTCAGGTTCCAAAAATTGGGGTCCTGCTTAAGCAGGTCACATCTGCAGTGGAAGAATCATAAATTGCACAGATTTCTCCACACGTCAAGGCATAAATTACATTTGTCCACGGCTGAGCCTCCTGCTCCATCCAGCTGCTGCACTGCCCTGGGAATGAAGGATGAGCTGGGCCACAGCTGTCAGAGGTTGGTTTATGACCAACCTGAGCTGGCTCCGATGTCTCACAGCTTTCCATGTCCCCGGAAAGAGTGGATAGCATTGGAACAGACTCCCGGGGAAGTTATGCATCCATGGAAGCCTTCAAAATTCCTTCTTGGAGGGGCCCCACAATGCTCAAATTGCGAGAGAAGGAACAACTTGGAGGAGTATGAAAAGTCCTGCTTTTCACAGGGATATGGGCACGGTTTCTTGAAGAGCAACATCCTGATCGCTCACTTAAATGAAACAGGGAAGGAAGTCACGGACTGCTGGAAGGTCATGAATGTGTCAGGAAGAAGAGGTTTTGTCCTTTACTTCAAAAAGGGGCGGTAAGACAAAGTGGACTGGCTTTAAATTCAGAGAGCGCAGGGTTAGACTGGATTTTGAGAAGAAATTCTACCCTGTGAGGGTGGTGAGGCCCTGGCACAGGTTATCCAGAGAAGCTGTGGCTGTCCCATCCCTGGGAATGTTCAAAGACAGGTTGAATGAACCTGGTCTGTTTGTCCCTGCCCATGGCAGGGGTTGGTTGGAACTCTGCAGTCTTTCAGGTCCCTTCCGACCCAAACCCTTCCATGATCCTATAACTCTTCTTATCCTGAAATAGGTGAGGGCTCTTGGGTTGGCCAGAGGAAGCACAGGGTAAATTCTCTGATTCTCTTGACTGCACCTCCTTCGACCGTGGTGGGAACTGTAAGATTGCTGTCTGTTGTGTTTGGGTCGGTTGTTTGAGACGGTCAGGATGGAGACGAGAGATGTCTGGAGTTTGGTCTTAGAGCATGAGGTTTATTGCGAAAGGTGTGGGTGTAGGGGAGCTGCTGGGAGCTGCCAGACACAGCTCAGAGCAGATTAAGAGAGGTAAGAGAGAGAGAGAAAAGAGAGGTACAGAATACAGAACAGAATAGAATAGAATGCCGTGGTTGCCGTTTACAACATGATAAATCATCTTCTGTGCTGAATATTCTAATTTTCACTAACCAATCTAGAACAAGCTACAAATCCTACAGCATTTACATACAGCCTATGAGAGTCATTGCATTACCATACGGCGTTATATTTTAAACTCTAAAAACTGCTTTTTGGACCCTCTGCCAAGTTGGTAGGGTCTGCTCCGAGCCTTGGACCTGTCTGCAAGCAGAGGGAATTGTTTAATCAAAGAGGGAGATTACCTTCAGTGGCCACACCGTTGTTTTCCAGCTATTCAGTACCTGGGGTTTGGTATCTCAAAGCTTGTCTTCATTTCAATCTCACTTATAGTTTCCATATTCTCAGCATCTTTTGCCAGGTAATCATATTTATAAGACTTTCCTATTTCATCCTCCCCAACAGGGAACATGATCAGCTGGCTCAGGAGAAGAAACATCTGTTGTAGACATCTGAAATTGAGGGTCTACATGGGGATCTCACCCTGACAGGTATCAGGGCTTCCTGAAAGATCTGAAGACTTACAAAAATTGAGGTGACATCTGCCTGGGAGGTTGTGTGTGACCTAAAAGGGAGAAGGGCAGACTGGGGTTGTCTGGGGGCAGGCGCACAGAATATCTGAATTCGGGACAGGACTTCAGATACACTCAGGAATTCCTGTCCTGTAGAAGCCAGAGTGGCGGAGACTGAAAATGCACTAAGTATGGCTTTGTACCAGATATTCTGCCTAAATTATAGAGACTCCTCAGGTACTCCAAAAAATAAAAACAGAACCAGCAGCCTTTGGATGTTGCCCAATTTGAGACCTTGAATAAGAGGAGGACCTATCCCATATATCACTCCCAGTGAGTGACATCTGGGGAACAAGCAAAGCCATGAAAAACCTCCCCAAATAAATCCCATCTTCTATTTGCCAATGCCTTCAAATTTAATCCCTAGATTTGGGGCTTGGCTCCTTCCTATTCAGAAAGAAAACTAAAACCATTTTCATTTACCATTGAAAACGATGCAATTCAGGCACCCACGTAGAGTTAAAAATAAGATTAAATGGGTGTGTGGCACTTTCAACCTCTCCAGAGGAAATAAGTGGGGCAATCTCCATTCCTGTTAGCAAACGCAACCATGCATCTTGCATGAGCTCAATGTCCCTGTCTCTTTCTCTCCAACTTTGCAAGTTATTGTGGAAGTACATAAATAGGGCACAGAATAATCTAAATGAGGTACAGGAAAAGTTTTTTCCGGGGAAAAGGGTGGATGGATGTGATCCTTTTTAGTTTTTCTTGCACTGACTGTGGTGCTACAGCCAAATCCTCTGAAAAGTGAAGAGCACCTGGAGATCTGTGACCAAGAAAGAGCAGAATAGGAAGAAAATCCTGCCTGCAGCCTTGCCTCAAGGTCCAGACAGAGCAGAGGAGTTGAAAATTCCCATTTGGCTTTGGAGCCTTCCCTGGGAGAGTCTACAACAAGGATTTGGAAGCTGGAGCAGTTCTGTTACCCTGAGCTGTAACTGAACCCAGCCACAAACTGAGCCCCAGAAAATCCATATATGAATTATCACTGTTTAGAAACCTTTGGAAATATGCAAACAGGTAATTAATTTGCACAAAAATCATCCATTTTGAAAACATTCATGCTTAAGAATAATGACTTCCAGTAGCAGAGATCTCAAAAATTGGACTTAATACCCATTTCAAATTCACTGGCAATAGCACAGCAGGTTTCCTGGATATGAGACAGGTATTAAACAGTATTTACAATTTCCTCAAAGTTGCTTTTGTTTCCTGAAGTGACTTTCCCAAAGGACTTGTAGGAAAAAACAGACAAAATACACCTAGAGAAAAATGAGCCTTTATTATTATATATATGGCATTCCATGAAATTGTGCCTTTTTTCTTGGAGTGGCCAATTGCTTGTATTCCCTAAAAAAATTACAGTCTGTCTGGAGACTCTTAGGAAATTCTTTCCCCGAACAACTGGAAAATTCTCTGAGATCAGAGAGTTCCCCAAGACGAATCCATCAACCCAAAGCACACTAATGTTGTGCCAACTCTAAAACTTCCTCAAGAATGACAACAAAAATATCTAATAGAGTTTTTTTTGGGAATTAAGTTGGCTTCTCTGGGGATCTTGCCTTTCATGGTGGATATCTGGGATGCTCAGGTCTCTAAATAATTTATTTTGTGATATGGTTTAGTGGGCATGGTGGCATTTGGTCAAAAGTTGGACCTGAAGGTTCTTTTCAACCTTAACAATTAGCTAATTCCATGATTCTGCAGCAGAAATCCCTTTTCTTTGTGGGGTTTGCAGTTCAGCCCTGTGACCTGAGCTCAGGAAGGACCTACCTACAATTGAGACCAAGATAATTAATGCAACAGTGCCAATGAAGTTATCCACAAAAACTTCCATGAACTTCTGTTCTGCTGACAGTTGGCCATGAGCAGATCTGTTTTGTGCCTCACTTTCTCTCTCTTTTAAATAGAATAATTCAGTCCAGACTTTCCTCATCAAACTGATATAAACTCTCCCAAGCTTTCAGCATAATTATTTTGAGGGGCTTCGCTATTCCCTGCCACTCATTCCATTGCCTGCCTTCTCTTTCCTTCCTGGTTGACGTTGTTGGAAAGACAAATTGATTGTAGCTCCCCTTTTCAGGACTCAGGAAGAGGCAGTAGTTGACAAGGAGCTAATTAGCCCTTCCAAGGTGAACCCAGTGAAGGCAGAGGAGGAGAAGAGAGATGAGGGACTCTTCTGAATGACGGCTTGAAGTGACAAGACAGCTGAAGAGGAAGAGGCTTCGGCGCTGACTTGTTGTCCACAAATTGTTCTCCCATCTAAATCCTCGATATTGCAGTGTTGAGTTCAGAGAGTTACTGTCAATTAAACAATGCCTTGGCGAGGCATTAAATTGCAAATTCTTGCTGATGACTGCTCAAATCCAACTTTATAGCAGGTAGAAAGAGCTACCTGGGCTCAGCAATCATTAAATGTCTCAGGGAACAACACATGCCCTCTCAAGGCTGAATTTTGAAGAGGGCAGCATCTGTAAAGCAGTCAAATTAAGAGTTACGGGGGATTGTGGGATCCTAACTTGCAGGAAACCAATAAATGTTTTCAATCCCTGCACCAGTCGTAACAAAAGACACGGAGATTTCAGAGAGACGCATTTCTTTACCAGTAACTGCCCTCATCTCTTCTGAACTTTTAGACATCTGGGTAATAAAACTCAGGAAAAAACCTGATAAAGCAAAATCTTCACTTTCTTCCAAGATGATTTGTGGTGAAACATTAAAATTCTTTCATGAATATTGTCAGAACAAAAAACTGATTTTTGTTTGAAAGATTTTCGTCATAACTGTCATCAAGGGGACAAGGGGGAATGGCCTTAAATGGAACCAGGGTAGGTTTAGATTGGATATAAGGAAGAAATTCTTCCCTGTGAGGGTGGTGAGGCCCTGGCAAAGGTTGCCCAGAGAAGCTGTGGCTGCTGCATCCCTGGAAATATCCAAACTCTGGTTGGGCAGGGCTTGGAGCAACTTGGGATAGCGGAAGTTGTCCCTGCCCATGGCAGGGAGTTGGAACCAGATCGACTTTAAGGTCAAGCTTTTGTTCCACCGAGTCCTGAGCCTTAGTACAATTAAATCCAGCTTTATTAATGGGTTATTAATGCATTACAAGTCCCAAGCAGTCACATTCTGGGCCAAGGTGGCCACCAACCAGCTCATTTCTTGTCCAAGGTGGATGGTAAGAGAGCCTTGGTGGCATTTGCTGCAAAATATTTCACTGTGATTTGTCCTGAGGTTTCCTGAGGTTACTGACAATCCCTTTCCTCTTTCACCCATTAGGTCTTATTTCTAAATTTGTTACTGCCATGAAAGGTCCTGGAGATGTCCCAGTGGCTGTGCCTCCAGGATCTCCTAGAGGCAGGATGAGCTCTTCTTCATCTGAGGTGAACTAACTAAAGGTGACATCTGGATAACATTTTCTCATAACCAAGACCACGCGTTCCCTGAATCATCCTGCTCGCCCTTAAATGTGCTCTTGACCTTCCTTTAATGATAATGGATATTCCCTTTCCAGCATGGAAGCTTTTGGGATCCTCAAATAACATCTTTATTGCTCCCGAAACATACCGCAGCAAATGAGCAAACCAGAGAGCTTAAGGGAGAATTTAATGGAATAGCTTGCTATGAGATGCCTCTAATGCCCAGTTTGTCTGTTGGTCTTCACTCTAGTTGGCCCTGTGGCATTGAAACACAGGTTCTAAACAGTTTTGAATCAAATTTTGACCCCCAAAGTGTCGTTTTCCCACAGGAAACTCCGTTCTTTGATCCATTTGATCCGTTTGATCCATTCCAATCTTCCTCTGACTGTTCTACCTCTTGTTTACACTCCTGCAGCTTCATCTGCCAGACTGGATTTTCAAATTTGTTTCCCAGCTCAAAAACCACCTGATTAAATATTCCTGAGCTTTTCTCAGTCTTCTGGTGGACAAATGTGGGAGTGTTCAACAACTGGCACAGACCTGTGACTGTAGGTTGTGTCTGCTCATACATTCTCATTTGGGCCAAAATGAGAAAAGCCGGAGAGTTTCCCAAAATCATGAAATCATGGAATCACAGAATGAGTCAGGCCGGAAGGAACGACAGTGGGGTCATCTCGTCCAGCCTCCCTGCTCCAGCAGGGCCATCCCAGAGCACATGGCACAGGGCTGTGTCCAGAGGGTTCTGGAACATCTCCAGCGAGGGCAACCCCACACCCTCTCTGGACATTCTGTTCAGGGCTGGTCACTGCACAGGAAAGATGTTCTTCCTCATGTTCAGGTGGAACTTCCTGGGCATCAGCTCCTGCCTGTTCCTCTGATGCCATTGCTGGGCCCCACAGAGCAGAGCCTGGTCCCTGCTCTGAGCCCTCCCTGCAGACAGGGACAGACAGGGATGAGGTCCCCTCTCAGCTGTCTCTTCTTGAGGCTGAACAGGCCCAGCTCCCTCAGCCTTTCGTTGTAAGAGAGATGCTCCAGTCCCAAATCATCTTCAAAACCCTCCTCTGGACCACTGCAGGAGCTCCATGTCCCTCCTGTCCCGAGGAGCCCAGAGCTGCACACAGCACTCCAGATGTGCCTCTCCAGGGCTGAGCAGAGGGCCAGGATCACCTCCCTTGATCTGCTGGCAGTGCTCTTCCCAATGCACCCCAGGATAGCATTGTGGTATCCTAAAAAATCCTTATCTTTCTCCATAGCTGTCTATCATCCTTGTCCTTGACCTGGCTGCTGCAATGTATTTGTTCTGTGCTGTCATTCCTTGATTATTTCTCTGGCACAGAGCAGTTTTCCACTCGGTTGTCTTAAAAAGAGGAACACCACCTTCATCTGTATTGATCTTCAGTGCCCACAGAGTAGAAATCATAGTAAACCAAGCCCAAAGGGGACACAAATTCAAGATGCTTGGTCTCCAGGAGGTGAGGGTCACCATCTCATCACCAGCCCCGTAGGTGACCCAACCCTTTGGGTCCAGCAGAGCTGTTTGATCCTATTGCTGTGGATGTGCCAGGGAAACACAAACACGAGGATGCCTGGCTGGCCTCCAGCCCTCTTCAGATGACAGGACACATATGGAAGTGAGGGTGACCACACTGAACATGGCAGTGGAGCTGCTCTCCTTAATTGCACCACCTGTCCTTGCAAGGCTGAGTGCCCTCCTGCCTTCTCACTGAACAGGGTCCATTTTTAAGCTCTGCTTGGGCGACTCGAGTTAATCTGGTCCAGACACACCTGCGAGACTGACAAGGCTGGAAACACAAGGGTTGGATGGGTGAACAGCCTGGGGTCAACACAGTTCATCTCCCAGTCTCCTGTGGCCTCTTGATGCATTGTGAGAGGACAGAATAACTCCTTGTTTTAATGGGAAAAACTGTTTGGAGAGGAGATGCAGCTTCACCAGGCCATGACTGGGATGACCTGGAACTCCCCAGACCTCAGAGTACATGAGAGTTGCAGTCACAGAGAGTCATAGAGTCATAGAATTATGGAACGTTTTGGATTGGAAGATCATTGAATTCCAACCCCTCTGCCAGACATATTTCCACTAGACCAGGTTGCTCCATGCTCCATCAACTTGGTCACTTACACACATAAAAAAATCACAGCAATATCATGCCCAAGATGCTCCAGAATTTCTTGTATTCCTTTTTTCGCTCTTAAAGGGCTGATATACACTTGAATTTCTTTCTGTTTCAGGTATCATTACCAATCCCCAGCCCTCACAGTCTGCTTCCTCCCTAAGTTCAACATTCCACCCAGTGGATATTTGCAGCTTCATTTCCAACTGCACTCATCAGCTTTCAATACTTGCCCTTTATCTGCTGAAATTATGGCTGCCCCATCCCTGGAAGCATCCAAGGCCAGGTTGGACAGGGCTTGGAGCACCCTGGGCTAGTGGAAGGTGTCCCTGCCCATGGCAGGAGAGTTGGAATAAGATGATCTTCAAGATCCCTTCCAACCCAAACCATTGTGTGGATTTATGATTCTATGAACTCATGTAGAATCAACCAAAAGCCTCTACCAAAAAAGCCTTTCAAACCAGGACCATGACAGAAAAGATGACAGATTTTGGTAGACGGATGGAGAGCACTAAACAAAACACAAACACCTTGGTCCGTCTTGAGCCATTCTTCCAACCATCAGCTGCAAACACTGGAGGCAAGTCCCCTTCCCCCGGTGAAGAATGAACTCTCCTCTCTCATTTTCATACACTTGAAACAGCTCAGACAGAGGCTGAATTTAGCTGTATAATTCTCCTTGTTTTCAATTCACTTTTTGTTCAAGGTCCCCTCAAAGGCAGGCAATTTGAGGGGGAAATGTATTTTAAAAGATGCTTTAATACCCTTCACTATAGACTGCCTTAGGCACACTGTGAATGGAGCAACTGAAATGCTCATTTTAAGCTGCAAGCCAGGGAATATTTCCTGGCTGTTCCAAGCTGTCGATGCTAAGGTGACACTTGTCTGTTTTGTTCCAACATGGTAATCCTTGACTTTCTTTGGTTCCACCCCTATATCACAGCTACTCCCTGAAAATGTCAGGTGTTCTCCTTTGTTGAAGATATGTGAGTCAAAATTCAATTGAAGTGCTTATGTTGTTTACACCAAGTGCTTCGCCAGATTTTATTCCCCAAAATTAAGATTTCTACTTATAGCTAATGATGGGCCTGCCTTGATCCAGACCTTAAGGAATCAACCTAAGATTTTTAGACATCCACAAATTCAGGCAGCTCCCAGCCAGCTGGCGCTGCTAAAAACCAGATTCATAAATATTTAGATGGGAGATGGAAAAGCTGATAGACTCTGCTGTCCGTTTTGTCAGGCAGTTCAGCTTGTTACACTCATCACTTAATCCTAATAGATTTCTGTTACAATTCAGTGTAAACATCTTGAGAAACTCTAATGACTTTCTTGGAGCTCAGCAGGAGAACAGATTGCAGCTTGGATTGGTTTGGGGAGGCATCAGGCTGTTCAGTACCAAAGGGAGACTCTGGAAGGAGCTCCATAAATGGTTATTTTCATGAAGAATTTCAGTTTCACAGCAGCAGAGAACCAGCACAAGCCTCCAGTGTCTCCAGCCAGCAGGAGAATATCCCACAGTCTGAGACAGCTCCATTTTTGCTTTAATGCTGGAACCAAATTTATTTTCACTTTCAGTGAAGGCCATTCCCCTTGGTGGTATTCACCTCCACAACTCCTGGTTCCTGGGTGTTAGGAGGACCAGAGGTGCAAAATCAAATTCATCCATGAATTATCAGTCTGCAGGCTTGAAGTTTGTTCCCCAAATTCAGGTCAGAGCAAATTCCCACTGTTTGTAGGATATCTACTTAAATCTGCTCCTCTTGTTAGAATCATGGACTCATTAAGGTTGGAAAAGATCTCCAAGATCATCAAGTCCAACCTGCAACCAAAAATCCAACCTTCAGCTGAGGGTTTCACTGGCTCCTCCCCATGTTGGAAAGGTAACAAAATCCAATTGGATTTTCAGCAATTAAAAGGATTTTGAGCATTTCAAGTCAGTAGGGGAAAGACAACAAATGACCAGACAGATTGGTGTTGAGAGAGGTAATTGGAGGTTTTCAAGTCATGCTGCTGGTCCATCTTCTTTTTTCCCAGTACACAAAACAACCTGGAAAGGCAGGAAAAGGGTTTTTTAAGTGGATTTTGCTTCATTTATTCACCCCTGGAATCTTATTTAGTCCACGGCTACAAGAATAACCTTTGTAACTTCATTTTCAAGGGCTGCCTTTACCTGCATGAGAAATTTGGCCAAGGGAACCACATTTTTCTCCCATTTAAAGAAAGACTTTCCCCATTTAAACCAAGGCTGCTTTGCCGCCATCTTTCCATGCAATACTGGAGGTTTGGAGGTGGAGGGAGGAGGAATCCACCACATTTGAATTTTGGAGGACGACACAGCTCAGCCCAAGCACAAATCCTGTTACTCTCAAATCAGCCCACGATGTTCCCTCACCCCATGTCCTCCCTTTCTCTGCAGCTCAGGGCTGCATTCCTTGGGAAAAAAAGGCTTTGGAGCGAGATAACCACTAAATAAACAGGCTTTTAGCACATCTGCAAATGGAACAGCTCCAGCTATTTGCAACAGCAATTATTTAATGAAGCAAGGAGTTTCCATTGATTTTGTGACTCCAGATGGAAATTAAAAGGCCTGTTATAATTAGCCCTAAACTCTGCTATTTATTATTGAGCTGAGCTGTGCCTGGTCAAATCTTTGGGGTTGGAAATGATGCTGAAGATGCACCTTGTGCATCTTGTGTGGATAATTCAGGCTCAAACCTACACCTGGGTGGGGTGCAGGACTCATTTATTTTTCCTTTGCCAAATCTCTTATGCCAGAAGCACAGAGCTCATGGGAAGAATTGGAGAAAATAAGTTATAGGGAGATCTTAGAGCACCTTCCAATGCCTAAATCAACTCTGAATCACCTCTGGCTTTTGTTGTCTCCTGCCCTTAACAATGGGAGATCTCTGAATCTCTTCACTATCCAGACTGGAGATATTTCCCTTAGCCAGCTTTAGAGAGTGCTGGCAAAATGCCAGTGGGATTTAAAAAGGATTTGAGAGGGTGCAGGATACTTCTGAGTTGGTGTAAACTGGATCCAAATCCCAAGGAACAATCAAAGAGAAGAAAACATGGGAAAACCTGGAGTGGGATTCATGGAGTGATAAAGTAGAGCTTCAGGACACATCAACAATCAAATATCTAGAGAAAGGCTCTACCTTGACACTGAGCTACCAAGGATCCTTTCAGGAACGTTTATACCTCCCTATCCCAAAATGACTAGCTGGAGAAAATATCTGGAACTTCCTCATCCAGTCTCCAAGCATTTGTTTAATCAAATCCTTAAGATCTCCGAGAAATGAGATTTCACAAGATCCCTGGTGGCCTGTGGCACTGCTGCCTTATCTCTCAAGGAAAAAAAGATTCCCCCCCCTAAAAAAATCGAGCTTGAATTTTTCTGTTGTAGAAATCGAGGTTTCCCATACTCTCTGGAGTGGAAGGGTTGTTGTTTTAAAACCAATTTTAGTCTGTATCTGATTCCAAAGAGAGAGAAACATTGCAAAGCTCTGAGCGCTGTTAATATTTCTCGTGCTATTAAGGTCAAGTTTTATCAATCTGTTGGCAGAGAGCTGCAAAGGTAGAAGCCAATCAAGCAGAGAGAATGTGTAAATTGAATTATGTGTTAGAGACAATAATTAAAAAGGGAAAAAAAGGAAGGGAAAAAAGGGAAGGGAAAAAAGGAAAGGGAAAAAACTCCTTCCCCATGTGTGTGATGCCCCTGTGTCCACCACAGATCAAGAAGGGTCAAGGGAACAGAACAGTGAGGTGGGAGGGAATTGTGCCACCTTGACCTAAACAAAGAGCACAGTTTGGTGTCAAAATCATCTTTGGCAATGGGAAAGGAAAGTGTGGATCTAAGAAATCTTTAGGGCATTCTTATAGGTCATGCAGGCCAATTACCAAGCCTCAGGAAACAACTGAGCTACAGGAGGGATAAAATAATCAACCAAATTTGAATTATTGATAAATAGGTTTTTACATCCACCAGCACTGTGACAGCATCTTCTTGGGGAAGAAAACTGAAAATCGTGGAGTGCGTCATGGAACCAGACAGAAAGAAGAAAAGAGTAATTATGCAGATGCAATTTAGTGCTGAACTCTATTTAATCACTTGGGGTTTGGTGCATGCATAAAAGCTGAAGAATTCTGACATTATGAGATTGGGATATGATTAACGTGGGGGAAAAGTTATTTAGTTGGATTCTTGTGATTTACACATCCACATGAGAGTTTTCTCTGGGATCTGAGCAGTGACATTTTCTGGACAGTACAGGAAAGAACTCAGATGTTTGAGAGGTGAGATAGTAAAGGGGTTGTTCACCAGGCCAGTCAGAAAAATGAGGATAAACCCTGCTCAGAAAAAAAGTTGGAAATTGGGAAAAAATTTCCTCCTTCTAAAAGGACATCTCCTGTCTCTTATTCCTTCGTACACTGTGTTTAAGCACTTTTTTTTTGGTCAAAGACTGTCAATGCTTAGCACCATTCCCCCTTCCTGCTTTCGTTTTTTCACCAAAGGTGTGTGATTTTTTTTGTTTCTGCTTTAAAAAAAACATTATTCACAACTGTTTGTGAAATAGAAAACATGGCCAGAGAAAAGATGTTTATAGACATCTCTTTGTAATTTTTCTGTTCTATGAAAGGCAACAAAAATAATTGTGAAGCTGTTGGGATTAGCTTGGACATACGACAGTAGATTGATCAGAATTTGAAAGATGAGCCCTTCAGTGGTAATCAGGAACATGATTTCTTCAGTGGAGTGAAACGGGGCTTAACAGATGACTCGATTACAGTTTCTAATTACTCATCAGATACTGCTCTTGAGTCAAGCAAAAAAAAAGGGCATAACAAGTTCCAGTGGCTGGAAATTCAAGTCAGCAAAATTAGAACTGAATTCAAGGTGTACATCTTAAATCACGAGGTTAAATCAACCTTCGGAACAGACAAGCAGTGGACATGATAAATTCTCTCATCATTTGGTGTTTTTAAAAGAAGATTAGGTATTTCTCTATTTTAAAAAAAGTTTCCTATGTAGTTTAAGCAGAAATAAGTAGGAGAGTTTCTGGATTCAGCTGAGACAAAATTTCATGCTCAGAACTACATATGTCAGATGAAGTTCTCAGAAGAGTTTTGCAATGTTTGAAACCAAAACTGGCTTGGTTTTCTCTCCCACTGTTCCAAGTTCCTTTTTAACCACATTTGCCCTTCAGCAGTAGCCCTTAATTCATTAATTTGTTAATTTGTTGAAGCTACTGAAAAGCCACCGGGTTATGGATGTGCACTTGGAATGTGTCCCTTTAGCACTGATCCAGGGCGGTTTCCATGTGCACATCGAATGGAAAAGAGGATTGCAAGAGAAATAATCTCGGACCTGCCAACCTCCAGACCCGAGAGCAAGGATGAGTGATGTGCTCCACGGATGAGGCACCTGGAGCCTCTTCCAGAAGGGTGTCCTCAAGATTTTACCTCCTAGAACTTTTCATGAGCTTCAATCCCCAAAAACCAGGAAATTCTGGCTGGTTTTGCACAAACTGGGACGTCTCCAAAAACTACTGGTGGTGCAATAAATATCCAAACTCGTTATTCTTCTCCGGTACTCACGTCTCACTGACATTGGGGGGTGTTAGCGAAGCCTGCCACTGCTTAGTGCGGTGCTGGAAAGATCC
Organism: Origma solitaria; assembly: GCA_013397895.1. Classification (NCBI taxonomy): domain Eukaryota; kingdom Metazoa; phylum Chordata; class Aves; order Passeriformes; family Acanthizidae; genus Origma; species Origma solitaria. The sequence goes on along the minus strand of VZRL01000811.1, from coordinate 41,240 downwards.
TGAAAACAAAAAAAAAGACGATTAGGGCAGAAGAAGGAATGAATGGATATAGATGAATCTCTGCCAGGAAGTTCCACACAAAAAAAGTGAAGAAGCAGCTGTCTCCTCAATTAACCAGCCTCTGTTGTCTTCATAAATCACTTTGTGCTGCCATATCTGAGTCTCAGAAATCCAGAGAAGTATTTGTACACTTAATTCCTATTTAAGGAGCTAAATCCCTTTTGAAATCCTTTGTCTACTAAATACTTCTGTGAATATGAGCTTTGTGGCTTTAATCTAAGAGGGGCTAAAAGGAGAAATACACATTTCTCGCTGTTGTGTAAGGCCACACCATAACGGATGAGATAAAAGGGAAATACTGACCTACCACAACGTCTTTGGGGGTGATTTTTGGACAAGTTACCTGGAAAAGTCACCATGGGACCTTCATTGCCCATGAGTGAAGATGGAACCTCATAAAACCAGGAATAACCTGACCAGGAGTAACCTAAACCATAATGTGATTCTGTGATTTTGTGAACCCATGAACCCGTGATGTCCTGCATTTTGGGACAAAGGATTTAGGATTGTCAATTGTGATAGAGTTGGCAGCAGCTCTAAAGGGGGATTAGATTGTTCAACACCATTTTTTTTTCCTCTCCCTGATGCAGAATGGGTTTTAAACCACCCACCTCCCGTAGCATCACAGAATCAAGAGAGTGAATTTTACTCTGATTTTTTTTACTCTGTGCCTTTCCAGAGTTCTTCAATGACAAGAACAGAACCTGGATGAGTAGGGAAAACCCACAAACCCCTGAATCAAAGGGAATCTCTCACCCAACCAGGCTGCAATTCCTGCAGTTCAGGGTGTTTTCCAAACCCATCCTTCTTTCAGCTCTGACTGGGCCTCCCTTCTGGTCCCGTGTTTGTACAGATCTTTGCACAACAGGAATCTTGTCTGAGGTAGACCTGAGGCCAACCAGTAGGAAATAATGAGTGTAAATCTGCCTCCTTCCCATATTAATCATTCCTGTACCTACCACGTCTCCCTCAGAACAGCACAGCTCATTATGGGGAGACAAATGCTAACAGAAAATGAGTTACATTCATAATGAGTGTCAAACCACCAGAAATGTGAGATTCTGGCCTGAGGAGAAATGAATGTGATTCACAAACTTGATCCGATCCCAAGAAGTGGGAGAACATTTCTCCCCACCTTCACATCCCTGTGGTGCACAGCGAAGAGATTTTACAGAGACCTCCAAGACCCTGTTAATTTGCGCAATTTGGTCGGAGGAAATCTGAGTTTATCTGGTTTTGTTAATATTTTGATACTTTCCATGAAAAATAGCACAAGAGAATCTAATTAAACCAACACATTTTAACCTTGTTTCATTGCGGCTGGTGTAATGTTGAGTTCGCTAATTTGTAAAACTAATGAGTGCAGTCTGACCCAGAGTTGCTTTTTACAGTGTCAATTTACCCAGGAAATCTGGAAAGCTGGGGCTCTTTTCTTTTTTCCCCAGTATTTGATTTGGATGTGTTGAGCTGAAACCCCAATTAAAACCCTGCAAGGCAAAAGGATTCCAGAATTCTGCAAAAGCATAACGAAGTTTCAAAGCCTTATTTTTTTCTCCTTTTCCTCAAAGATATTTGGTGGGGTCTAAGCCAAGTCCTTCCTTTGTAAGTTTTCAATCAGGAGTGGGAAGAAAGAGGAAGAAAGTGAACAAATCACTGCATGAAGGAAGTAAAAATGAGAGGACAAACTGCAGATATAATTTGCAATTTTCCTTTTCATGTGAGTCATGACAAAAGGCATCTCCCACCAAACCAGAGCTGAATTCACTTTCTTCTCTGGTCAAGGTAACATTGGAGTGTTGTCCAGGAGTACTTTATTTCCAATGATTTTTAATGATTTTTTAAAGGAACAATTTCAGACGGATTTTTTCCCCTTTGGCTTATTTAGATGCTCCCTTTTCATTTTAGCTGTACATTACATTATGTTAATCATACCACAATATACAGATTATAAAGATGCAATGTTTCTTTCAGGCCTTTAATGTGCTTCTGAATTAAGTTTTCAAGGTCTGGTCCAGTTAGAGAAGAAAGTAATAGATTTATATAAATTTTGGGAGGTACAGACACTTTATCTTTCATCAAACAGTAAATGGGAGCAAAAATAAAAATATTCTTCCAAATGTACTGCATTTTGTGCAACTTAAATCTCAACCAGTCCTCTGAGCCAGAGGAGAGAAACACACATTTCTAGGGTTATTTTCTATATTTAAGACAAATCATTCACAAGGAAACTCCCATGTCATCCAAAGGTGTGGATGCACTATTCTAAGGTTTTTTCTTCTTTCTCATGGGGAATAGAGACAAGCTGAAATTCTTTTGCTCTTTCTAATCTTTGTTTTGGTAGTGGGTGCTGTGAGGCTTTGGCCAATCCTCTGGGGGGCGGATAAATGTCGACCAATAATTGTTAGACTATTCATGCATATATAAGAAGAAAACTGTAAATAAATCTCTCTCTCTGCCATCCTGTCGGGTGCTGTCTGCTTGATTTACTTGGGAGCTTCCGCAACACAAAGGAGGTGAGTCCCTTTCCAAAATCTGATGATGAACAATCCCAAGCAAATCTCTCTGGAGCTGCTCCAGCTGGGACCACAAGTGGTGCAAGTGGACACCAGACCTCTTATTTTCCTTCACTAGCACGAGGTTGGTTCATATAAACAAATTCTCATGCACAGGGAAAGACATTTCTCTGGAAATCTGCGAGGCAGGATGAGCTACTGACAGGGGACCAATATTAAGCCTGACTAATTTCCAAAATGCTGGAAGTGGGAGGAAAACCTTCCATCAACGGCAGTGTTATACACGAAGATATCAAGGGCTACTAATTTGTCCCAGACATAAATATATTCAAGAAAGCTAAATAAAACCTCTCTGGCACTAATTAAACTTTGCCCTGATTCTCAGGGATGAATTTTAATTGCAGTACACTGCATAGCTTTGATTTAATTTCCTTCTGTTGGATGCAATTGCATTTAAGCAAATCACATCCCATCGATTGGTGGTTGTTTGGAGCAAATACTATTTATTTCCTCTGCAGCAAATTATTTTTAATGGAATTCCTGGAATTGCATTTAAGTGTGTTGCAGTTAGTCGAAACAGATTGAATTAGGGCACGTTGAATGAAAAACCACTGAAAACAGGCTGGAATGAAGTTGCATCAAATTTTGTTAAATTTAATGGGACAGTGAATTGCATTTCCACTGAAGCAAGGACAGGGAGGCAAAGAGAGCAAAATGAAGGTTGAAGGGAAGTCATCAGAGAAGGGAGGAAGCTGAAAGCAACTGGAATAAGGAGCTGAAGGCAACAGCAGTGCTGGAATATATTAGAGAAAAGTAGAGCACATTATTAAACTAAACCCATCTAAATACTTCTCTGGGAATTCAAGATCATCCATTTTCAGCCTCCCCTGCCTCGGTTAAGATCATCTTCCACAGACCAGCTTGCTCCAAACCCCAATCTGGCCTTGAACATTTCCAGGGGCATCCACAGATTCTCTGAGCAGCATTTTCCAGTGCCTCACCACCCTCACAGCAAAGTTTCTTCCTAATATCCAGTCGAGTTGGAAATTTCAGAGGGCAGGATTTGATGAACAAGTCAATCCCTGCCGATCTTTATTTCTCCTGACAGAAGTTCCAGTGACATCCCAGCCAGGAGAAGCAGAGGAACTGAAAGCACAGGAAATCAAGAATGGAGATGCCACCAGATTTCCATGTCAGCCTGATGCTCCACAGGCTATAGAGGCTGAGACAAGGCAGAGAGGCTTGCAAGCAAGTACGGAATATTTATTTCCTTCCTTCCTTTCTTCCTTCCTGAGGAAGAGACATGTGGGGGAAATGTTCTTACCTGATTTTGATTGGCAATAAAATTAATTTCCCCAAGTTGGGCCTATTTTGCCCAAGGTGGAGCTGCTGAGTGTTCTCTCCCTGTCCTCATCTTGACCCACAAAGCTTGTTATATTTTCTCCCCCCTGTCAGCTGAGGTGAAGAGTGACAGGGTGGCTTTGGTGGGCACCTGGTGTCCAGGAAGGGTCAACCCCCAACAGATATTTTTGGTGCTGGATATGGGGTGTGAGGAATTCAAGACAAAGGGAGCGACCGGGAAAGGTGATGGATAAAAAATGGACTGAGAAGTGTTGGAGAGCAGAAAAATCCTCACCAGGGGAATCCTCTCTCTGGCACCTGGAGCACCTCCATCCCACCTTCTTCACCCCTTGCTGTCTGCAGGGCTGACCCTCTCTCCCCTCTCTTAGCCAGCACTTCTGCAGGTCTTTTCTTCCCCTTTGAAAATAGCTGATCCCAGAGGTGTTCCCACTATTCCTGATGGCCTTGGCCTTGGCCATGCAGATCTATCCTGCAGCCAACTGGAATTGGCTCTATTGGTCATGGTGGAAGCTTCTGGAAGCTTCTCACAAAGGCCACCCCTCAAGCCTCTCACTACCAAAAAATTACCCTGCAAACCCAATTTCCCTGGAAATTCAGAAGGTATCAGCTACAGGGATGCCATGAGCTACCCTCTGTGCAAATCAGGGTGTTTCAAAAGCCTCAGAAGGCTTTTGGTCTGGTTTTCTTGTTTATTTGTTTGTTTTATTTATTATTTGCTGTTCTTAATTTTTTTTTCCAATACTTTCTTCCTGTTCATCCAGTTAATTGCTTGGAAGGGAAACCTGCTCTTATCCAGGCTCACAGCAGGGTGTTGGAACAAAATGATCTTGAAGGCCTCTTCCAACCTAAACCATTCCATGATTCTATGAAAAAAAATAGTCTGCATTTCTTCCTGCTCAGTCTGAGCTGTGTGATTCCTAAAGAGGAATACTTACAGCTCATTTGTGGATTTATTCAGTAACGACTTTGGGGTTTTTTAATGGAAAAGGCATCCCCTCCTTCTCTGCCCTTTTCTCTCACTGTGGCAGCATTTCTGCACATCACAAACGGAGGAAAAAGTTCAGCCACTCTCTGCTGTCAGCAAAGGCTGATCTCCCCTCCTTGCCCAACCACCACTCGTTGCCTTCTCTGTGTTTAATTCTCCCATTTTGCACATCGTGCCGATTTTGGAGTGCTCTAAATGTCAGCATAATACAACAGTAACAGTTCATATCATCATTAACTGGGAGGCTTAAGGGAATAGGAATCAGAGAGCAGAAATTCATTAGCAACGCTCCTTTATTCCTTGCTGGTAAACAGGGTTTGTGTCTGTGCAGCTCTGACGAGAGTGACCCTTGTAAAGATGCTCCTTTAACCCTAAAAAATGAGGAAATATGGGATGGAAACACTCTGCCTTCCTTGGGCTTCTCAGAGATTGAGCCTGTGAGTAGTTCCTAGTGTTTGACTGTCCAGAGCCCCTCGGAATTAATGGAATCATGGAACGATTTGGGTTGTAAGGGACTTTAAAGATTGACTCATTCCATCTGCCTGCCATGGGCAGGGACATCTTCCACTAGCCCAGGTTGCTCCAAGCCCTGTCCAACCTGGCCTTGGACACTCCCAGGGATGGGGCAACGAAAAAAATCCCTGCACAACCTGTGCCAGAGCCTCCCCACCCTCACAGGGAGGGATTCTTTCCCAATATCCAAACATATTATTGGATAAACAGCTAAATTTATCCTCAAATTTAGTATTAGACACCAGCCTACAGTGAAACTTTTATACCCAAAGAGGTGATCATGGCTAGTCAGGAAGAGGAATTGTTTATCTGCAGCATTCCTTAAAGGAAAATGACTTCAAATGTTCCCCAAAGCTGTTTTTTGTGCAGAAATCTCTGTAGGAGAACAACAGCAACACCAGCTTTGGAGTCGAATCCCAGGGGAATGAGCAGGCAGACAACCAGATGGCAGGAACTAATTTTGTTTAAATAATTAGGGAAATTAATAGGTAAGTTGATAGAATAAAAGCATCAGAGGACATGGATAGATGCATGGATGCACAGGAATGAGAGATGTGTCTAAAATAAGAAAGATGTCACCTTCTTTCTGACCCAGGGGACTCCAAGTCACACAAATGTGTTTTTTCCCAGTGTGCCACAGCTTCTGCTTTATTTCATATAAATCCCACCTGTGGTGCCATTCCCGACTCGCACAGCAAAGGTATCTGGCTGACATTTTAAGAGATGAAGTAGGGAAATACCTAAAATAGTCCTTTTTTTTTTTATTCAAAAAGAATTAGTTTGCATAACTGCAGAAGCAGAAGGAATAAATGAGTTTCTGTGTGTGTATTATTGCACTTTGCACAAGCTTTGCTTTTCCAGCCCTCTAGTGGAAAGGGAGAGGTATAAGGAAAGGATTTTCAGGATTCTCATCCTGGCAGAAATATTATTTCACAGAAAATCATTATAGGGAAAACAGACCTCCAGGATCACAGTTTTTCAGTGCACGGTGCAGTTTTTTCCCACTTCTCACCTCCAAAGCTGCTCCAGAAAACTTCACAAGGAGGTCTTGGTTTTTTGTGGACAGTGGATTCATGGAATCATTAAGGTTGGCAAAGGCCTCCAAGATTCAAGTCCAAACAGCACTGTGTTCATTAAACCACATTGAGAAGTGGTTTTTTAACTCTTCCAGAGGTGGTGACTCCACCACTTCCCTGGACAGTCTATTCCAATATTCAACCACTCTTTCAGTGCAGAAATTTTTCCTAATATCCAACATAAACCTCCCCCGGCACAACTTGATGCCATTTTTCCTTGCACGTGTCTCACGGATCCATGTGCAGGCCAAGCTGAGGATGCGCTGGCAGTGGTGTCCATGTAAAAAGCTGCAGGATTTGGGATTAAACAACGCTTCCAGTGAAGTTTCCTATGAACCTTTGCAAGCAGGGAGCAGCACTGTGTAAAATATTTTTGAGGTTTAATCTCCTTAGAAGTTATACCAAGGGCCAAAGCAATAATTAGAATATAAATATCATTTATAGAGGCTGCAAAGTGTTGGTGGAAGAGGGGGGGTAATATGTAAAAATTGAGTTAGTGATGTAGGGAAAAGTGAAGAATTGGCTATGTGATGCGGAGGAAACACGGAAAGAATGGAAATGAAAGGACTCTGCTCCTGAGTTAATAGTGCTGATGGATGAAATGCCACTGGCTGAGCACAGCCCATCTTGTTATGCCTCTGCTCTGAGGCAAACAGAGCTTGAACAGCCTCCCTCCCCCAGAGAGCAAATAAAAGAGATTTAATTCAAACAAAAGCTGCTGAGGACAAACAAGGGGAAGAGATACTGTGGGAAATGGGCAAGGAAAAATGAAAGGAGATAGACAGGCAGTGCTAAATGAACAAATAACACACTGGCAGTGGGATACTTGTGCAGGGCTGGATTACCAGAATAGGGAAGGAGCAGCCTCTGGAGGGGAACGGCAGCCAAGAATCGATTGCTGGCAGAGCACAAAATCATGGAATCGTGGAGTCGTTAAGGTTGGGAAAGCCCTCCAAGGCCATCAAGTCCAACTTCAACCGAACACCACTGTGCCAAATAAACCACATCACGAAATGCCCCATCAGTTAATTTTCCAAACGATTCCGGGGATAGTGGCACTGTCACTTCCCTGGACAGCTTATTCCCGATGAAATTGTCCCCAAGCCATGCTGATTCCATTCCACTACCGGGAGAAGATCAGAAGCGCTACCTGAACCTGCTAGCACCTCCCTCCTCCCACATTCCTCTCTGGTTTATCTCTCTTTTTCTTAACCCTGGGCAGTGGCTGATTGCACAAAGGCAGAAGCCACGGGGTGTTTGGTGGCTTTGTGCTCAGGGAATGCAGCCAGGAATCTTTTCTGGTCTCAAAGAGTCCCTGATCAGCCCTGAAGCCTATGGAAAATGATTGTGTTTGGGTTCAATCCACCTCACCATCTTTCCTCCCTTTATTGTTCTCTGGCAGCACATGAATGGTCTGACACAGCCTGGGTATCAGAAAATTGAGTTTGCCTCTTTTTTTTGCTTATAAACCATAAAACCCCCCAACTGTGCAGAATTTGCTATTCCCTGCTTCTACCTTATCACTCTATTACTTTGAGGAGCACAATTCACTTTGCGTGCAAGCCCTAGATTTTTGTCTTTGAGCAGTTTCACAGATAAGCAAGTGGAAAGGATGAAAAAAATCAAATAATTCACGACTTACTCGAGCCTGAGAGGGGGAAAAAAGAGAGCAGGGGGATGAATACAGAGATTCAGCAATAATTCACAGAGTCAGAACTCAGTGAGGGATGGCTCTCTGTGTGTGACAGCAGTGGCACAGCACTTTTCCACACCAACCAACCCAGGGGATGCTGTCTCTTGTCCCTCCTTTTGGGAGATTAAAACCTTTTTTGGGATGTAGATCCATGCATTGAACAGCTGAAGGGACTGCAGTGCATCTCAGCTAAACAGGGGACAGTGACAGAGGCAGAGTGGGGTCACTCCTGCAACCTGAGAGGAAAAAATTCTTTGAAGGACAGGACAAAATCTTTGCTCTCATTCTTGGTGAAAAATCTAGGTAACTCTAATAAAAATAAAGAATTTAGTTATACTGTCCCCCCTATTATTTCTCTCCCTGCTATCAGACTCTGCTTCCTATTTTTTTTCTTCTTGCTTTATGCACTTTTTTCAGTTTTAATTTGAACCATCTCCCTCTGGAATTTTTGCCCCTTTCCATCACATCTTGCCTTTAAATAAGATGTTAATGTTTTGCACCTCTGTGCCAGGGTTCCTGGAACAAGAATTTAAATCAAACCTCAGGCCTCAGAATCATAAACCTCGGTTTAAAGATGAAGGTTTTTCCAGAGTTAGGGCAGCAGCCTGTGTTTCCAGGATAGGGATTGGGGAAAATGCAGGACAGAAAACTCAGGCTGAAATTCCAGGGGGGATTATCCAAGAGGCAATTTGGAGAAACATCTGGAGTTTTTTTCCCTTTTCTCTCCAGCAGTCCTGCCCAGGCCAAGTTTGGGTATAACACACTCATTTTCATCCAAAATGGGAGAAGTTGATTTGAGAAAGAAGAAAGAGAAATTGGGCTCCTTGTGTCTCTTTTGGTCAATGTCCCACCCCAGAAAAGACCTAAAAGAAACTTACTGATATGTGTGTATAAGGGTGTGAATGAGTGAAATTGGCTTTTTGTTTTTTAATTCACCCCTCCTGTCACGTAAGGTCTCACCTTGAGTTTTTTAATAGCTCCAATTTAATGACCTAATGGAGAGCACCATTGGTGACCTCTGATTCCAGTCTGGTCGCTGAAGGGGCAGGAGATGGGAATGTGCTGTGCTTTAATCCCAAGTGGCATCTCTTTGTCACACAGCATCTCACTGACTCATCCCCGTGGGGTGGAGAGGGGAATCAGGGAACAGCAAAAATTCATAGGTTGAGATAAGAACAGTTTAATAACTGAAGCAAAGCAAAAGATAATTATACGGGTGGCAATAATAATAATAATGGTAATAATAATAATAACTACTACAATAATATTATTAATAACAATAATAATAATAGTGGAATAGCGAGAGAGAGGAATAAAACTGAAGAGAAACAAGTGATGCACAGTACCATTGCTCACCACCTGCTGACCGATGCCCAGCCAATACCAGGATAGTCCAGCCATGGGTCACTCCACTTTCAGACTCTATACATTTTTCCAAAACCTTTAGGCATTGCTGAAGGCTTAAGAAAATGAAAGAAAACACCAATTAAATGTTTATTTTGTGAACTGGACAAAAATTCTGGGCACAGTGCAGATTCTTCAGTATGGCTTGGTTGATCTCTGTTATTTAGGGGCCTGGAATCTCTCTCTTGTGAGGTGACACTGTGGGAGTTGGGCCTGATTAGTCCAGAGAAGAGTGAGAAGGGATCTCATCAATCCATATTGATATCTCCAAGGTGGGTGTCAAGAGGATGGTGCCAGGTTCTTTTTATGGTGCTCAGCAACAGGACAAGGAGCAATGGCCATAAACTAAAACACAACAAATTCCACCTCAGCACAAGGAAAAACTTATTTCTATTGAGTGTGGCAGAGCCCTGGAACAACTGCCCAGGGAGGACATGGAATCTCCCTCTCTGGAGACATTCCAAACCCACCTGGATGTGTTCCTGTGTCACTGCTCCAGGTGACCGTGTCTTGGCAGGAGGGTTGGATTAGATGATGTCCAGAGCTCCCTTCCAACCCTAATTCTGTGATTCTGTGACACCAGTAGCTTTCCTCCTTATCTTGGGGCATTATCTGCTCTTTCCAGAGCACCCAAGGATGCTGCACTTTATTCTCACAGTGCTGTAGTGAAAAAGGTGCCTTTTGCAGAGGGAAAATCAGAACCCAAAGAGGTGCTTGGTTACACAGAGTGTCTTTCAGAGAGCTAAAAAGTGGAACCAGGTCTACAAACCCCAGAGCATTTGAGATGCATTCAAGTTGATTTTAAATTCATTAACTCGAGTATCAGTGTATTAACTGAGCGGGGATGGAATGAAGCATGAGCTAATTTATCCTTCTTGTGGGATTTTGCAGCTCCTGTTCGCTTTGTGCTGCATGGCTGGCTTTGAGTTAGCTCCGATATCTTTGTGCACTGTGACAGAGCTGCAGCTTTTATCTATTGCTCCATCCAGGGTTTTCTGTCTCTTTCACAAAATCCCAGAATCATTTAGGTTGGAAAAGATCTCCAAGATCATCGAGTCCAACCTGTGACTGATCCCCACCTTGTCACCAGACCAGAGCACTGAGTGCCACATCCAGGCCTTCCTTGAACACCTCCTGGGATGAGGACTCCACCACCTCCCTGGGCAGCCTTTTCCAAGCCTTGACAGCCCTCTCCATGAAGGAATTCTTCCTGATGTCCAACCTGAACCTCCACTGGTGCAACAGGAGGCTGTTTTCTCTTGTCCTGTCCCTTGTTCCCTGGGAGAAGAGGTTGATCTCCACCTTACTGCAATCTCCTGTCAGGGAGGTGTAGGGAGGAATAAGATCCTCCCTGAAATTCCTTTTCTCCAGGAAAATTCCTCTCCAGGAATTCCTTTTCTCCTCCCCATCTCCTTCAGCCATTCCTCATGGGAATCACTCTCTAGAACCTTCACCACCTTTGTTCACCTTCTCTGGACACACTCCAGCACCCCAAAAACTATTGTGAAATGGGGAGCCCAGAACTGGACGCAGAATTCAAGGTGCAGTCTTTGTTTTGGGTCTGGCTGAGGTGGAATTAATTTTCCCCATAGCACATCTTCTCAGCAATAAAAACTACAACAAAAAGGAGGAGGAAGGAGTGATATTCATCATTTATGTTTGTCTTCCGGGGCAACCCCTACACACGTGGAAACTCCACTTCCCAGATTTGTTAATGAATAAGGATGAAGTGTTCTTCCCAACTGACTGCATTGGAAGTGCCTCAGAGGGTGCATGAATCCATAACGGGAAAATAATCTGAGATCCAGAAGGGGGTGATGTCATACAAGTCATTAACGACAAGTGTGTGTTCAAAATACATAGACAAGTACACAGTTTTGAAAAGATCAGTATTAAACCAAGGTGAACCTGTCCTGAATTCCCACTTATGGACTCTGAATTGAATCGAAATTCTGCTGAAGTCAGTGGGAATGTCCGCAGAGGGTTTTGGACTCCATTCATTCAAAAGTTCACAGAACTAAACCCAGAGGAAGCCTTTTCCAGGAAGGAAGGAAAGTGTTAAGCCTTTTGTCCAGCCTTGGGTCAAAGATTTCAGGGTTAGCAAGAATTATTGGTTTATTCTCCTTTGGTTCTCTGACTTAGGATAGAGAGAGTCAGAGAATCCTTAAGTTTGGAAAAGACCTCCAAGATGAAGTCCAACTTTCAACCAAATACCACAATTCCCACTAGAACATATCCCCAGGTACCATTTCAAAAATTCTACTCCTTTTTTGAACGCTTCCAGGGATGGTGACTCCACCCCTTCCCTGGGGACACACATATCAATATATCTGTATAATTTATACACATTGATTGAATTTTACAGTCACAAAGCATTTCTTCTTATTCCGTTTTTGGGGGTGTTTAGGTCATTGCATCTCAATGAAATCAAACAGCAGGGAAAAATCATCTCCCCATGGAAGCTGCTTAAACATTCATTATTTTGTCTGTCATATGAGAAGAAATGTGGATTTTGAGCTTGTGTGCATCTATTTTGCCTCTTTTAAGCCCCATTTTGATCTCAAAGACAACTCGTCACAATTCTGGCGTGGTCAAGAGAGATGTGCTGGTGGAAGTGAGAGGAGGATTTTCCTGTACCCAGTGAAACGCATTCCCACCCCCAAGGTTGTTTTGATTTTATTCCTACAAGCCCCAGGATACACACTGGATGTGTAAACATTTACATTTCATAAATCAGTCAGGGAAAGCCACTTTAAGCACTGTCTTTACGCAAAGTGCAGCTTCTTATTAAGTCAAAACATATTATGCAATGCCTCTAATGTGCCTCAGGTGCACTTTAAAATGTATATATCTGTTTTCATCCCGTGCTCTTTTATTTATTACATGTAGCAATCGCCGTTCTCTCCCAGCCATGGGTGCCTGATGTATTTTGATATAATTTATAAACAGCTAATAAAACTCAAATGTTTATAGAGGCTGCCTGGGAGGAATCTGAGGTCTAACAACTCCTCTCAGTCAGCTGGTTGGCGGGAGAAGACAAACAGTGCACTGTGATGAGTCATTAAGAAGCAATTTTGCATAGATGTGGCTTGGTTATATAAGCACAAATAATTCCAGCTGTATTTGCAGCCTTTCTGCTCAGGCCAATGGAAATAGAAGCAAGAAAGAAGAGTTGTTTCCATGTCACATGAGCAAAGTGGTCAGTTCCTCACTGCAGTATCTTCTCAGATATGGTTTTCACTCAAAACTCATCCGTTGGAGCCTGAGTGTTCCCTAAAACATCCCTTGAACTGCTGGCAGAAGACACTGTGGTCTTCCGAAGATGAAAAATAGAAATGCAGTGCTTTGTGCTGAAGGGAAGATCCATAGCACCAGTCCAGTGATGAGCTCAATAACAGGCAAAATTAGGTTGAATATTAGGAAGAATTTCTTCACTGAAAGAGTGGTCAAGCATTGGAACAGGCTGCCCAGAGAAGTGCTGGAGTCACCACCCCTGGAATTGTTTAAAAAATGAGTAAAAATGACACTTCACAACATAGTTTAGTTGTCGTGGATGCTCTTGGAGGTCTTTTCCAACTTTAATGAGTGATTTTGTGATCCTGGGTGTGTTCCTGGTCTGGCAGCTGCTCAATCCCACCAGGCTGGAGCTGCATTCAGAGTGACCAAACTTCACACCTTGGCATGTCCATGCTGTGGTTGCAGACCCAATGTCACCAATACCCTTGGAACACATTTCTCAGGGCCTGAGGTGATTTTATTAGCTTGTTTAGGCTTATCTGGATGATCTGTGAGCTATTGCATGCTGATCTTTACTCACAGCCTGCCTAAAACAGAGACAAGAATTGATGGAGGCAGGCATGGACATTTGCCAGGATGGTTCTTGAGGTGCCCTGGTTTCATGGACGCTGGCTCTGGATTGGGGAGACGAATTTTTTATCCTCCCCTGAGATGCTCTGATTTCTTCCTCCAGGCAGCACAAGTCCAAGGGCTGACTTGACCCTTTTCCTCCTCAAGACAGAAGTCTGCAGCTTACAAAAAGTTAATTGTAGCGGCATTCCATCCAACAGGAATTTCTTCCATCACCTTGAGCTTCTCTCTTGTCGCTCATTTCATTTGTCTCTCTCTGGTTTTTAGGCACACAGAGAGGATGGTGTTCACCCTTCACTGCTTAGAGATGAAGAGTTTGGCAGAGGGGCTCTGTGAAAATCCCTGTGAGTCCTCCTGGACCTGTTGTTGTTGGGAATTAGCTGAGCTCGGGATAAACAAACATTGTGGAAACTTCAGACCGGAGGAAAGAGCAACGTGAACATGCCTGTTCCTGTCCCTCTGGGGAATAAATGAGCATTTCTCCTTCTCCAAGTGCACACTGGAGCAGATGCCTGGTCCTGTGAAGCATTGATTGGCATCAGTGGAGTCACTCCATCACCTCTGGATGTGGTGGTTTGGGAACAGAGGATGGGTCAAGCTTTGACAGTTCCTTCAATCCCCAGGTTGATTCCAGGCAGCACACACACACTTACACGTGTGTATCCATGAAAGGGAAAACAGCAAATGTGTTTTGATTACTAACTCAGTGGGACGTGCCTTCAAATACGAAATCAAATTATTTTGCTCTGCATTCAGGTTTCAAGCTGAGAGAAAAAAAATACCTCTTTCATTCTAATCTTGCTTTTAAGTGTATTGAAATGGAAGTTTAAAGTGTGAACTTTCCCTTTGCTCTCTTTCATACTGTGAAGGAAACTGCTTCTGACACATCCCGTGGCTTCTGCTGATCACTGATGAATGGTACTTAGGCCATCCATTAATTTCAATTCCTTCAGGTTGTAACCTATATCAGAGGGGCCGAGCGATAATGAACATGTATTAAAGTGACTCGCAATGCCAGCATTCAATTAATTATAAACAGATTTTAAAAGGTGTTTGGCCTTTCTGATGGCACTATCAACAGAAGACGCCAGGAACTGATCACACCTTCTCCTGTCACAGCCTTGACTCAGGGAATAGGATTAAACCTGGAAAAGACTCAGGCATGTTACTGACCTCTTCCTGCCTAAGAAAAGAATGAGGAATACAGAAAATTTGTCCTTTTTGGGGTTCTCCAGTCTGAAAAAAAAAAAACAAAAAAAAAACCAAAAAAAACAGGCAATACTGGGGTGGCTCAAGCAGGAAGGTTGAGATGGATGGATATACAAGAGAAAAGTGGGAGAAGGTGTCTCCAGAGGCAAGGTGAAAGGAAATTTTGTTGTTGTATGAAAATCCCTAGGGGGAGGGTGTAGAGAAGAGGGATCCCAGCTCTGGAGGATGTTAAAACTTGGACTGGAAAAGGCATTGGGTGACCCGAACTGCTTGGCCCTGCTTGGAACGTGTTTTTGGATTGATTACCTCAAAAGGGGATCTCCAACCTAAATTACTCTGAAATTTTATGTGGAGGGTTCTATCTGAACTGGGTCACCAAAAGCTTCCTCCAGAGCCAGTGGATGTGGGATTTTGAGTATAAAATCCAGTGGCTGCATTGAATATTTGTCCATTTTTTGGAACTTTAGACATTTACCTCAAAGAGAAGAAGAAAGGCTCCAGAGTAGACACCAAATATAAAAAAAATTAATAATCCTCTATTTTCCTGTTTCTCCAGTCTCCCTACCTTCTCTCTATTATCATTCATTTTTCTATGGATTTCTTATCAACCTCTGTCTCATTTTTCTGTTCCATACTCCTTCAAACTTTAATGACTTTAAACAGCAGCATTTAAAGTCTTCCTGTCCCAGTGTTAACACGTGTTTTGGGTTTGGGGGTCCCAGGACATGCACTCCTGAAGATTACAAATTACTTTGTGCTGCTCCTGCTGTCTCCTGGAATGATTTCACCACAGCAATAGCTGGAACAGTTTATGTAAAAACATTTATTATCCATTTACCACTGTCACTCCGCTCCTGACATGACTCTTTCTTCATCCATATGAATGGAGAAAATGTGTTCTCTCTGAGGGGACAGAAGGGAATAAAAACTCTGCTCTGGAACTCCATCCAGGATGTGCATGTGAGGAGGAAAAAATGCCTTAAATATGTTTTTTATCTGCCTAATATTAGCCAGACCTGCTGTGTTCTCCCAACCAGTCATTTCAACCCATGAAGATATAACAGAGAAATATTCACATCATGGAATTATAGAATTCTTAAGGTTGGAAAAGAGCTCTAAGTTCATCAGGTCCAACTGACTAAATCCTGTCCTCATCCACACACCTTCTGAACAATTCCAAGAATGGTGACTCCACCATTTCTCTGGGAAGCCTGTTCCAATGCTGGACAACGTCAATTAAAATTCCCAGATTTCAGTGCCCTGAATAACTTTCCCAAGGTTAACCCCCGTGCCTAAAGATACTGAATCCACATCTTCCAGCACTGAGGGTAATGTGCTGTTCACTGCCCCCTGTGATACTTGATGGGGCTCTGACAAGAGAGGAAAAGAGCTGGAAAAGGAATTGTCCATCTCTTGATCAGTCATTACTGTAACGGCTTGGGAAAGACCTCAAAAAGAAAAAAAAGGAGGCTCAGGGGAGACCTTATTGCTCTCTACAACACCTAAAGGAGGCTGAGGGAGGTGAGGGTTGGTGTCTTCTCCCAGGAAATGATAGGACAAGGGGAAATGGCCTCAAGCTGCGATGCAGCAGGTTCACTTTGGATATTGGGAAAAACATCTTCACTGATCGGATGGTTAAGCGTTGGACCGCACTGCGTGGGGAAATGGTGGAGTTATCATCCCTCAGGTGTTTAAAATGAGTTGGGGATATGGTTTGGTGGATGTGGCGGTATTCAGCCAAAAATTGAACCTGGTGATCTTGGAGGTCTTTTCCACCCGGAGGGATTCCATGAAAACAGAACGGCTCCAATGCCCCCAGCTCCCTGTCAGGCTGTCACTCCATGTGTGGCTGTCTGGGCTGAGAGCATAAGGCGTTGGATGTCTGTTTATTTGTATTATTTATTAAGCAAATGATTTCTGTGCCTGGCATCTGGAAATGCACCATAAATAAAACACAGCAGAGTCTTAAATTTCACTGCTATTCACAGGCAAATGTCCCTCAGCCCTCCGTGCACTGTTACAACAAACCTCTGTAAATAACATCCGGGGCTTGCTGTCAGTGCCAAAAGACATTGCAGAGTGGATCCAGGCTCCTGCCAACTTCTGGGGGAGAACTGCAGGAGCCATGGACACCAAAAACTCAGCTCTGCACCTCCGGGAGAAACTTCCTAATGAGGAGAGTGAAGCACAGGAAGAGCAGATCCTTTTATATTTGGGGATGCCAGGTGACCTCTAAAGACAATTCTATCTTCAGCTATCTTACAAATGGTTTTGAGCAAGGCTTCAAGAGGGGATTTTTCCTCAGGAACTAAATCTGTCATGACCTGCTGCACAAAATATAAATCCACACATTGGGTTAGGCTGGGTTCCAGGCCTGAAGTCCAGACTCATCCACTCTGCATCAGTATTGAAGGATTCAACAATCCAAGCCCGGGAATTGTCCAGAAAGGGGAGAGCTTGAATATCCTTCACTCTTACAAAATGAACTCTAGGTCATCCATATGGTCTGGATAGTCCAAGGGCAGCCAAGCAGGCTGCAGTTCATCCCAAGATGTGCTTTGGAAAAGGAGTTCAAGTGAAGTTGCCCAAGTCTTGGGATATTGTGCTTTTGGAGTGACACATTTCTTGGGTTTTTGGTTGGATTTTGTGCCTTGATGAGCTCACGCTGTCTTAGACAATGCCAGGGGATGACATAGGTGAAGGAAATTTGTACCTAATTATCCTGTTGTTAAAAAAGTAGGTTTATCATAAAGCCAAATCTGTATCAGGGGAGACCAGAGCTGGCAATTTTTAAAATAAGAACCCAGAGGTGGTCTCTGAGCATTTTATGCTGGGGTTTCATCCACCCCTTGCTATGGCAAAGCCAAAAAGAGATCTTGGCTGGAGTCCTGGATCTAGTGACTCCAGGCTTTGAGGGACAGGGAATCTGGGACAGGATTGGGGCATTTCCATCCTAGAACCATAGAATGGTTTGGGTTGCAAGGGTTTGAAAAACCATCTTGTTCCAACCCTCATGGCAAAGCAGGGATGCCAGGTTGCTCCAAGCCCCATCCAACCTGGCCTTGGAAATTTCCAGGGATGGAGCATCCACAACTTCTCTGGGAAACCTCTGCCTGTGCCTCACCACCCAATAAATGCTAAAAAATTAGGACAAGGGGGAGTGGTTTCAAAATGTGCCTTTAGATATTAGGAAAAAATACTTTATTAGGAAAGAATTCTTTACTATGAGGGGGGTGAGGCACTGAAACAGCTTGTCCAGAGAAGCTGTGGATTTGGAATTCAGATTGTGGAGCCTTGTCTAGTGGAACGTGTCCCTGCCCACAGCAGGGGGTTAGAACAAGATGTTCTTTAAGGTCCCTTCAACCCAAACCATTCCATGGTTCTGTGACTCTGTCACACTCGCTCTGTACTTCTCACAGTCACACTTTCTCCTAATCTGGGATTTCTGTGGCTCATCCCCTTCCCACCGCCTGTCCTCTCCTTCCAGCCTCTCCCCCAGGGAGACACAGCTCATTCCTGAGCTCATTATGTTCAGGTAGAGCTCAATGGGCTCAATAATTAACGACCCTCGGAGGAACTGGGGCTGCAGTCAGACTGAGCCTTGCAGTCAGTGCAGGAGCAGGGCTTGAAGTAAAAGGACTTGTAATTAATGTCCCCTACAACATGCAAATGAGATTTCCTTGCCCTTAGACCAAAGGCAACTAAATTAGTCAAACAAAAAGGGAAGAAGAATAGGAGACAATGTTTAAATTAGAGAACAGAGGGAGGACAATGTTTTTATTCCACAGTAATTTAGATTACAAATCCATTCTCTCCTGGACCAGTGAGCATTTCTGTCTGCTCAGTTGCCTAATTTGTGTTTGGCTCAAAGTTATTTTGTTTAATTTTTTCTTTTTTTTAATTTTCCACTACCATTCAGAAAGTGTAGAACAGAAACAGCTCTGGGAAGGAACAGCCAGGAAAGCAAAGTAAGATGACACAGCATCAATCGGTGAGGTGATCCCTGAAAGCAAACAGGAACTCCTGAGATTCTTTCAGTTAGGTAGTTTGGGGAAAATCTTGGGGCAGATGGAAAAAAAAACCAAAAAAACAAAAAAACAAAAACAAAAACAAAACAACAACAACAACAACAAAAAACCCAAAACATTTTGCAACTTGAATTAATTCTCTTTGCTCCTTACAAGAGGATGGAGAATGGGGTGAGTGATTCCCTGAGGAGCAAAGGAAAAGGACGGATGTGTATTAGAGCTACTGGAGAGAAGGTGTTTAGAGATACACACAGGGATTAAAAAAAAAGGCAGAAAATAGAAAGACCAGGATGTGATGAACACACCATGGGGTCCTTAAAGAACAACACTGGTCCACTCTGGCTTCCTTGTGTTATCTTACCACTGGTTTCATCCTTCATGACCTCAGAAGCCTCTCTGGCAGCTTCAGGGTTAATCTCCCCTCTCACACTCAACTGCAAAACACAGACCTGCAAATCCATCTTGCATTCACCCATTTTTCTTCCATCTCTTGAATTCAATCAACAGCTCAGTAAAAACCAGCTGCAAAAAACTCTGTGCTGAAACTTGCAGAAACCTCAGGCAGGTGGGTCTGGGTACTCTGGTCTATTCAGATGGGTTTCATCTGGTCAGATTTTGACAGATTCTTCCAAATAAATGGCTGGAGGTGGGTTATTGTAAGGAAATTGAGGAAATTTGGCATTTTTAGGAAGTTGGGCACCTCATCCTACTGGTAATTGTCTGGACTTGGGAAGATGAATCTAAAACAGTTAATAAACTCTAAGTGGGCAGGTGATTTTAGTTTTGTGCGGTCTGTCTATAATGCACAGTGCTGGAACACAGAAACAGAGAATCATGGAATCATTTTGGTTGGAAAAGACCTCAAAGATCATCAAGGCCAACCCTTAGACCAGCACTGTCAAGGCCACCATAAAACAATGTTCCCAAGTGCCACATCTACACATCTTTAAACACCTCCAGGGATGGCGAGTCTGCCACATTCATGGGTGGCCTCTCAGTGAAGAATTTGTCCCAAATGTCCAATCTAAACCTCTCCTGATGGAACTTGAGGCCATTTCCATTCATCCTGTCACTTGTCACCTGCGAGAAGAGACCAACCCCCACCTGGCTGCCCCCTCCTGTCAGGAAGTTGGGGAGAGCCTAAAGGTCCCCCCTGAGCCTCTTTTTCTCCAGGCTGAGCCCCCCCAGCTCCCTCAGCCCCTCCTGGTGCTCCAGACCCTTCCCCAGCTCCTTTTCCACCTCTGGACACTCTCCATCCCCTCAATGTCTTTCCTGCCATGAGGATTCCACATCCCACGCTTGGGTGATATGTTCCATTGTCACACTTGACCTCTCCGATAACACTCCTGGTTTCTCCTTCTGGTTTTGTAAAGTAGATCCACAAGTTCCTCTTAGGAAATTTTCCCCTTTCTTTGGCAGTTTGGGGCGATGGCCCTGTTCAGACAGCTCTGTTTTCCTTCCAGCCCGCAGACAGGACAGGCTGAGGCTGAGGAGGGCTGGGGTTGAATAAAATTGGCTTTATTGAGCTAACCTGATGTTTGGTCTTTCTCAAATCACTCGCCCTCTCCATAATTCTGTTTTCCTTCCCTGTCTCCCCTTGGAGTTACTGCTGAGGTTGTAACTCTTTCAAGGGAGGAAATCAGCTCTTTTTATTTTCTTATTTAATTCCACATCCACGTTTCTCTAGGGCCAATCGATTTGGCGTTTTTCAGAGCCTTTCTCTCCACGCAAGTCCCTGTGCCTTCCTTGCCCACTAGATGTCATGAAATGCTGAGCTCTCAGAGCTGTGGGCGAAGGGGACTTTCAGCTGCTTTGGAGCAAATTGCTGGAGTTCCTCCTTGGCCATCTGCTTTTTTGGAGGTAGCCCACTCAGTTGGGAGCTGTGAGCAAAAGCATCAGCTGCCGCCAGCGCCGTCCTATTTTCAGCTCCGCGGAATCACGACTTGGCTGCGTCGCCAGGAACAGCAGCTCCTGGCATTTGCTGGGGGTTGGTGAGTACAGGAGAAAGCCCAGAGGGAGAAGGGTTTGGCTTCAGCTGACCCACGGTTGGACATGGACAGCTCTGCAGCCCTTCCAAGTCATCCTATCTGCTGCAGGAATAAATTTGCTCCCTTCATTTCTGAGGTGCTGGAAGGAGTAGCTGTGCTGGAAGAAGTTGTGCTTGGGATTGGTGGAGACACCTTCCTGGAAAGGCACTTGGAGAGAAGAAATATCTTCATATTTCTTCATCTGGAGATGTGACTCATCAAGAGATGCAGGCTCTACACAGTTTCATATACAAAGGTCTTTAGGGTCTAAGCATTCCCTAATAGGTTTTGGATGCTTTCCTTATTTTTCAGAACTTTCCTTTCATTTTTCTTTCATTCTTCATGTGATTAGTTACCATTTATCTCTTCTATTTTAAAGAACTCTCTTCTCTTAGGGCTGAACTGCAGTCAGCAGGGTTCAGGTGCGGGGGGGATGTTTTTCCATAGTTGCTTGACTGGAGAAAAAGTGACGGTTAATGGAAGTGGTTGCTTATTTGCCAATGTTTTATTTCTTTCCTTGTGAAGGAAAAGAGAGGGAGAGGATTTCAGCCAAAGGGTTTCCGAGATGGAATTACTCAAGTTACCCCCAACAGAGGTAACCTTTGCTAAGCCAATTTTGTGAAGATTTAGACATCACCCCACCTACTTCAGGGACAGATTGTCAAGGGATAAACTGTCACCACAAGGTTGGGAAGAGCCTCTTTCTCCCCGAAGCTCCATGTGAACATGCAACGTGAGTTAGAAACCTGAGCACATCTTTCCCGAGACATGTGTTAACAGTTCAGCAAATGCAGGATTTTTCTGAGCCAACAGCTTGTCAGACCCGAATAAGACTTCCACATTTCCATCGTTGGAAGTAAAACTCTCAGGATGTTTTGCAAAGGGTTTTGTTTTTTTTTTTTTCCTGTCAACTTCTCCCCTGTTGGTGTTCTGGCTTAGTTTGTAAGTTTGATCAGGCCAGACAAGTCCCAGGAGGTGCCAGGGACGTGATTCCCTGGTTTGAGGTTGAAAAGGAGGGTGAGAGTTTGCCCATATGGACCATATCCCTTTTAAAACACTTTGATTCTGGGATTAAGAACAGCCAGCTCATTTTATTTGGACTTCTAGACCTGGGCCTGCATCTACAGAGATTCAGCAGCAGAGGAAGTGCAGCGAGAAGAACAGAAGATGGCAACAAAGATGATGAAGGGACTGGGGCATCGTTGTTGTGGTCAGGCTGAGAGAGCTGGACATTTTCAGTCTCAAAAAAAGGTGACTGAGAGGGAACCTCATCAATGTCCAGCAGGATCTGCAGGGAGGGGTCAGAGGATGGACACGGCTCTGATCCTTGGGGCAGAGGAGAAGAAGAACAAGCAGAAACTGGCACCCAGAAAGTTCCACCTGGACATGAGGAAGAATTTCTTCCCAGTGCAGTGACCGAGCATCAGAATAGATTTTCCAGGGAGGGTGTGGAGTCTCCTCACTGGAGATATTCCAGAACTCTCTGGACACAATCCTGTGCCCTGTGGTCTGAGATGGCCCTCCTGGAGCAGGGAGGTGGGACCGAATTACCCCACTGTGGTTCCTTCCAGCCTGACCCATTCCATGATTCTGTAAGAAACGCATGTTCTAAGGCTCCAAGTCCCTTGCTGGACTCTGGGGAAGTCACTGCTGTCATGGGTTTGACCCTGGCTAAATGCCAGGCAGCTACGACGTTTGCTTTCTCTTTTCTTTTTCAAGCAAAACCACCATAACTGCAAATTCCCACCATTTGCCTGGTGAGCAAAAAACCTTGAGCAAATTTCTGGAAGGACAAAGAAAGCCTGAGCTTCATGAGAAAACACCTGAAATCCCTGTTCCCCTACCTGGGAGCTGTCTGTGAGTTCCCTACAGAGAGATCCTGCCTTGCCTTGCCCAGAGAAGCTGTGGCTGCCCCATCCCTGGAAGTGTCCAAGGCCAGGTTGGACAAGGCTTGGAGCACACTGGGACAGTGGAAGGTGTCCCTGTCCATGGCAAGGATTTGGAATGAGATTACCTTTAAGGTCCTTTCCATGATTCTGTGATCCCTGCAGAGTGACAAAACCACGGGGAAGCCAGAGCTGGTCAGCAGGACTCAGCAGGACCCTGCTGGCTGCGATTATTTGGGGTGAGCATTCTTCAGCAGCGTGGATGAGCCCATGTGCCCCAAAAGCAGCACGGCCTGTGCATGTCCCACCTGTCCTGCACCCATCCCTGCACTCCCTGCTGCCATTGATGCCGGTGATTTTTGTATTTTCTTTTTATACCCTTTTTTATATATTTTATACCCTTTCCCTTCCCTGTTACCCTCTATACACACTCCTTGTACCCTGCACAAACACTCCTTGTACTTTAGCCTTGCATGTTTACAACCCTTGTAGTCTGATATTTAGCTTAGTTTGGGGTCCTGCAAAGCAAGGAAGACCAAACATTCAAACTACCTCAGAACTAGAGGCTCCAACCTGTTCTCTCTTGGAACATGTTTTTGTAAATTAGGCTGTAGTCTCCTTTGGGGGGGTTCATTAGAATAGGGGGCAATTATTCATTTATTAAGTTTCTTATTGGGGGATTTTAAGTAGGTATGCCAATTTTGTGATGTCCATAAAAATCCAGCACGGGTTGTACAGGGGGTTGGTTGGTTCCGCCTCGTCGCTCACTCCACGGCATGTTCTCCACCTTTGACGAGTCTGGGCATCTAGGATCCTATTAAACCGAGGTAAATTCCCTTTTTCCGTGTACTGCTGTGTCTGCTTCATATTTTTACTCGCCTGTTTAAGGCATCCCCATCCTCATCCTTCCCGAGCCGATTTCCTCTGGTTTTGTCTGTTTTGGAGCCAGGAGAGGGCAGCAATGCTCATGGACAGACACAGTCCTGTCGTTGTCCCCGCTCCTGTCTGAGCGTCTGGCGGTGACATCTCAGCGCCCTGGTCACGTTCGGATGGGCAGCGCTGTCCACAGGTGCCTCTGGCACTTCCAGCTCAGGTAAAACCATGAATAAACGTTTTTTATAACGAAGAGAAACTTCTTGTCCTCATCTTGTTTTGCACAGGGCTGTGATTTGAAAACCCTGTCCAACATCCCAGGCTGTGGCCAAGCAGCCTGTCCCTTTCTTCTCGTGCACGTAAAGACTCTGGATATTTTTAACCGAGTGGTTTTGACGTAATTGCACTTTTGATGAACACTTAAAGACCTTCATGGCTTAGAAAATTAAAGAAACAAACTCCTGCCTTCAGCCTCAAGTAAATGAAAAAATAAGAGAGATTTCGGAAATAAAGGCTTTGCCTTAATTAGCATTGATTAGAGTCACAGATCTCTGACAAGCAGTGGGAGGAGCCTGCATCGAATGGAGATATGTCAAAAAGGTTCTATCTTGATATAAGAAAGATTTGATTTTTTTTGTTAAATTTTTGTTTGTTTGTTTGTTTGTTTTTTACAACAAGAACAATCAAACACTGGAACAACCTTACCAGGGACATGGTGGAGTCCCCCATCCTGAAGGTTTTCAAACCCCATCCCTGGAAGTGTTCAAGGCCAGGCTGGAAGGGGCTCTGAGCAACCTGGGACAGTGGAAGGTGCCCACAGCAGGGGGTGGAACCTGGTGATCTTTAAGGTCCCTTCCAACCCAAACCATTCTATGAATCCAAGAAGATGGAATTGGACAGGGTGTTGGACAATCTCATCCAGGATCCCTTCTTACATGGGAGAGGAGACCTGTGGCCTCTTCTGCCTAACGATCCCACTTGCTGGACATGGGATGGGGACACAAAATCCTGGAGATGTCCCCCTGGATGAGTGACCTCTTGTGAAGGAGCTCTCCCCAAGGTGCCTGACTTTGGAGTGTGGCTCTGCCTTTATTCTTAGCATGCACTGGCTGCCCCAATCCTCCAAAACCTCCTGAGTTCCTGATTCATCTGCCAGGATGAGCAAATGAGATTCTCCTGCACCTTCTCAAGCCAGGATGAGCCAAAGCACCGCTTGTTCTAATGATGGAGAGAGAGAGATTCACAGGCATAAAACCTGAGCTGTGGAGCTGTGCCAATCCAAAGGCAGGCAAGGTGAGAGGGAAATGGCAAATGCCTCATTGATTTCAAAACTGCTACACGATCCTGCCTGGGAGTCTGTGAAGCTGTTAAAAAAAAAGCCTTAAAAGGACGCGGTGTTGATGGGGAGTTGGCAGCTTCCTTTGTGCCGGCTGTTTATTCTCATACAAAGCAGTCCAAATGCGGAATGTTTACCCAATGGAAACCCCTTGGCATTGTGTTTCCCACTCTGAGCCTCGCACAGCTCATTCCTCACCAGCTGGAGCTCTGCAAAACACCTTTCTTACTCACCGGTGGCCACCCACACCCAGATGCCACCAGGCCTGAAGGAGCTTGAGGAACAGGGGCTGACCAGGAGGCCTTTTAAGCCAGGACAGAGAGCCCCTGACTCGCCCTCCTGGCCTTTTTCTCCATTTCTGCCTTTAAACTAAGAAAAGGCATGAGAAATATTACTTTGGTGGCAGGTTGATAGTCAGTTCCCTGGAGTTTGATTCCCTTCTTTGCCACGGATGTTTCCGAGGGCAAAGGGTCCTGTCATTAAGGCCACATCCCTGGGATGGCAGTGGTGACACAGGACTTTGCATCCATCAAAAGCGCCGAGGCTGTGGATTCACAGTGCCAAAATCTCCTTTGTCTCTCTAACACAGCCCATTAGCCAGGGATCAAGGCTTTCCAGCAGCCAGGAATGTGGGCAGAAGCAGCTGAAAATGAAAGACATCCTGCAATTCTTCCCTTACAAGCTCAGGAAATTCTTCAGCAGGATAAAGTTAATAGCGATGCTGAAGTGTTCCTCCATAATGACACAGTTATAAGAGTTCCATGTAAAATCCTCTAAAATGGGGTTTTATACACAATTATAGTATAAGAGAATGGTTTGAGCTGGAAGGGACCTTGAATGCTCTGAGACCTCTCCCCCTCTGCTTTGGGTTCCCTTCTCTAAATATCACTTTGCCCCAGCCTGTGAGACCCTCATGAAGACCCTCACCAGCGCCCAGGACCATGGATTGTTCCCACTGAACCTCCTTAAAATATCACAGAATCCAGACTGGTTTGGGTTGGAAGAAACTTTAAAGATCCAATTCCAATCCCTTGGCATCTGTTGCATAAAGGGTGAAATTTATTTTGCACAGCTTTCTCAGATATATTTTGTGAGGCACTCCTGCTACTCTACAAGGTTTATTATCACTTACCTCAATTTCCCTTTCTCTTGGAATAAAATCTCCTCCCTTTTCAATTGAAACTGAATTTCCCCAGCCCTTTTCCTGGACCCTGCAAAGTCCTGCTGCTCCTCTGCTTCCACCCTCAAAGGGAACAGATGACCTTGCTCAGATCCTCTCCGGGGAGCTTCACTGAGCTTTGGAGGAGAGGAAAACCACGTTGCTGTACTCAGCCATCAGCTCATGCATATGCCACTGTCAATTCATCTAAAGTCTGTTGGAAAAATTCCAGCACTCTCTGCAAAGAAAGGAAAAAAAAAAAAAGCAAAGAGAAAGAAAAAGAACAGAGCTGGCAGAGGTAAGGGGATATGCCAGAAATTATTGTATCTTTTTGTTATTCTGACTGTCGAGGTTCTTTGGGGTTTTTCCTCCTCCATTAAGCAGGTTTGTGGTTTGCACTGGTTAAGCTCACGCTAAGCTAATTTTTAACCTCTTAACTAATTGTTAACTTGGAGATGAGTGGGGATAGAGAGAATTCTGAGCCTTATCATGGAATTATTACAGTTAGAAAAGACGTCTGAAATCACCGAGGCCCATCACTAACCCACGTTCAACACTAAACCTCATCCCTGAGCCACCACCACACACCTCTGAGCATTTCCACTGATGGTGATTCCACCACTTCCCTGGGCAGCCCATTCCAATGCTTGATCATCCTTTCTCTAAAGAAAATTTTCCTAATATCCAATCTAAACCATTCCTGGTGAGATTTTAGACCATTTCCTCTTGCCCTATCCCTTATTTCTTGAGAGAAGAGACCAATCCCTACTTGGCTACACCCTCCTGTCCGTTCAGAAATTCAGGCTCCTCTTTGCTTCTGGGTGCCCAAGGAAATGCTCCACACACTTAAAGGACACATTCCATGGGAAAAAAAAAAAAATTTCCCAGGAATTCTAGGAAGCAAAAGCACAGATTCCAGAGGTCAGGATGGCCGAGTGGTCTAAGGCGCTGCGTTCAGGTCACAGTCTCCCTTGGAGGTGTGGGTTTGAACCCCACTCCTGACAGTTTCTTTGCCAGCCATACCAATCCTACAGAGAATTTTGCCACCTTCCTGTGGAGGAGACACTCCTGGGAATGTCCCTGGTCTACTCCAGCCCTGGGATTATCACCCACTATTGGTTGTTTAGGTTGGCAGGGGTGAGGTTGAAGACCGTCCCTCCCACTAATTAACACCTGGCTCAGGTGGGGTTTTATTTTTCCACAGGATCAACACCTGGCTCAGGTGGAATTTTGGCTTTTTTAGTGTTTTACAGGCGCTGGGGCTGCTGGAGACAGGTGGGTCTCATGTGTCTCAAAGAGGGAAAAGGGTTCTAGCCCATGAGTTTTGGGGCTGATTGAGGGCTTTAAATGAGGTTTGAAGGGGAAGGGGATAAAACCAGGCTCATTGGGTGAGTCCAGGCGCGCCATGGCAGTGTTGGGATTGAAATCCATCTGTTTGTGGCATGGAAGGCTCTACAAAAGGACCTGGACAGGCTGAATCAATGGGCTGAATGCTCAAAAAATGAGTAAATGTGGCACTTTGTGGCACAATTCTGTGGCTAGGCTGGCATTTGGTCAAAGACTGGACATGATGATCTTGGAGATCTTTTTTCAAACCTATCAATTCTGTGATTCTCAGAAATCTTCTTCAAACATAAACAAGAGAACAAGGCAAAAAAGAAAGAAAAAAAAGGCAGTAGCTGCAGCAGTTAAACCCAGAACAATCTTTTTATTGCACCGTTTTTTTCCTAGTGCATGTGAGGCTTCATAACTTTTATGCTGCAAATTCTTTGAGATGATGTCTTTTATTGAGAGTGTTTTATCCAGCACTGCAGCGTTTGGTAGTGGAAATATCCTCATCTGTCAGAGCAGGAATTCTCAGCAATAGCTGCTCCACTCCTCTTTCCCAAACATTTTTTGGTTGTAGCTTATCACCACTGCAATCAAATCCCACATCCTGCATTTCCTCCACTATTCATTTCCAAAACCAGTGGAAAGTCCTTGAGATCCCTGAGCCTCCCAGGCAAAGAGGGGAGTCCAGCAACCAAAGGTGCATGAAAAGAGGAGGAAAACCAGTTTGTCTTGAAAGGCAAAGAAATTGGACCAAATGAATCATCCCATCTTTAGTTTCTTAATAAAAAAAAAATGCAGACTCAGGTGTGCTCCTTCCTTTAAATAACATTACCAAAGGACCTTTTCTGCTAAGGGGAAGGGGAAAAAGGAGTCCAGAGCTAATGTCAGGGCAGTGATGGATTTCAAGCTTTAAGCTAGAAAAATAAAGTCTTCTTTTGGAATAGACATTGTGAAAGGGAAGGACTGCTGCAAGAGCCCAGGTCCAACTGGGAATACAAAATCAAGGTTTCCATGTCATAGTCCAAGTTGGTGACTCCACCACTGCCCTGGGCAGCCTGATTTGATGTTTAACCACTCCTCCAGTGAACATTTTTTTCCTAATATCCAACCTGAATCTCCCCTGGAACAACTTGAGGCCACTTCTCCTTGTCCTATCATTAATTATGTGGGAGAAGAGGCCAAGCCCTGTCTTTAATTTGAATATATATGTGCAACAGTTTTCTCCAAATCAGATATTCTGGTGCAATCAGCAATGAGATGCTTCCCCCAAAACTGTTCCTGAACAGAAAGAATTGAGTGTTTTAGGATCATCTGACTCCTACTGTGGAATGGTGCTCGTTCAGCACATCAAAATATGAAGTAAGTGTTGGTAAACTGCAGAGGATGGTGGAGAACAACTCCAAGTGTTTCAAAAGTCAGGAGGGAGATGAGATTAAAAGCAAACAATGTGTGCAATTTGTCTAATCTCTGACTAAGGGGACCAGAACTGTCTACAGGCATTTGCAGAATGTAAAGCCAACAAAGAATGAGAAAGATTGGCTTAGAGAGGAACAAAGAGTGTTATTAGGAGCAGTGGGGAGTGAAAGAAAATACAGCCTGAACTGCTTGGAAGTTAATGTATTCTGCTGTAGACATTCCTATTATATAACATTTGTATTAAAAACTTTGTCTTTCCAGAAATATCTGGGGTTTTACAGAATAACTGATGATAATTCATCATCTTTTGTTGTTGTTGTTGTTGTTCTTAAATAGAAACAATCGAAAAAATAGTTCTGGCTTTCAGTGATGGACTTGAAAAGAAACACCATCTGTAGACTAATTTTTAATAAACAGGATTATATAATAGAAGACTTTTGTTTGGAATTTACTCTGATTCATGGATTCTTGGAAAAGCAGGCAGGCACCAAGAGCTCCTCTGGACACATTGAGTCCAATATAGAGACACCTCAGAAACAGAATCATGAAGGAAAAACACTGGAATTTGATGGTAGAGAAGGAAATTGGTTGAATTCCCTGGGAAAATATTCACTGCAGGACAAAGGCATCTCCCCAAAAATTTCTTCAGTGCATTCCAAACTTTATATATATTTATATATATGTGTGTGTGTACATAGACACAGATGCACATATGTATATTTATACATACACAGACGCACATATATATATTTATATACACATAAATACATAGTCACACATGTATATAGGGAACCGGTGCTTTTCACACAGAATTTGATAGGAAATTAATATCCTACTCCCCAAATCTGGGTTACAGAAGCTGGATGGTGGGGGAGATGCTTCTTTTCTGATCCTGTGAGGTGCAATTTCCTCCCCACAGAATGATGCAACCCAGAAGGAATTCTGAAGCTCCTGAGGAAGATTAGCTGCAGAAATAGGGAGGTAGGTGGATAAACAGACAGAGAGGAACATGGAATTTTCTTGTTCCAACAGCTTTTAAGTGGACACCAACTTGGAATGTTTCACAGGAAAAGTTGATCCTTTTTTGATGAGCTTTGACATTTGAACTCACAGGAATTTTGTGGTTTTCCTGAAGTCCCCTGGCCATTTCCAAACTTCAGGCCATTTCCTCCGATCCTATCACTGATCACCACATTGTACAATCCCATCCTATGCTCTGATATGCACCTGTAATCTCCTAGCGTGCCCAGAAATTATCCTCTTTTTTGCCCTGGAAATTGCCTGGTTTTCAAAAGGACGGCAAGAGGTTCACATGTGAGCAGGAAGGATTTGGAGAGGGGGAGGAAGACACCCCAAATTTTAGGTGTTTGCAGTGAACCGCTTGTCCACCAATTAAGGGGAGCTCACATGGTCTGCTCCAGCCTCAGGGAGGCTCTGTGGCATTATCCAGACAAATCACCTCCCACGCACCCTGACTAATTACTGTTCTCTGCCCAATTAGCACATACCAATCCTCCAAGCGAAAGCAAAACATCTGCACCCACTGAAAGGAAGGCCCTGAGCTGGATCCAGAATGTTTCTCCTCTTTCCAGCAGGAAATCTGTGCTGGTTGGAGCTGTGCTTTCCCACTTGAGCATGAAATCAAACAAGAGTTGACAATAAACACACAAAAATTGTGTTTCAGCTCCTGCAGCTTCCTGGAATGCAGGGAGGAGCTGACACAGGAAAGTCAAAGGGATTTCAGTCCCAAGGTTTATTCTATGCCCTGCTTAATTGCTTATAATTTACATGGGAAAAGCAATAATTTCTCTTTTCTTTCTTAGTTGCACTCCAGTATTAAGAATCCAATGGCATTTTTCCCTCTTTTCAATCATTGGACCCAACCATTATTTTGACAGGGCTTTTTTTCAGTCTGATTTTGCTATTACTGCATAGTGGATGGTTTATATTGCTAATTAGCATCTATTAAGGCTGTTATCCCATTCAAGACTTGATGAATGGAGATGGAAAGGAATAAGGCATCAGAATAAATCAGAGCAGGAGAAACTGAGTTCTCCTTTGGGAAATCTCTCCGAGTTGAACGAGCAGTGGAATTTTATATATGCACCTTTTATCATTGGTGTTATGGCTTTCAAACCTGTTATCCGAGGTCTGGATAGGATAAAATATGAGAGTTGTTATCCTGGGTCATCTGGGAACAGCTTCCTGTCTCCAGCATCCAATGAGAAACTGAAGATAACCAGGAGAAATAAAAGCACTGGGGGAAAAAACATAAGTAACATAAAATCAGTGTTCAAAAATCTTAAATTCAGTCATTTTCCAAACCTGAGGTGTTAACAGTCTTTGATGGAAGTTATAGATGTTATATTGGGCAATGATAACCTGGGAAAGCAGAAAATTTACAACCTGTGGAAATGGGAGAGGTAAAGGAAAAACCCTTTTTCCCCCTCCTGCTGTTGGAGAAGTGAATCTTTGAAAGAGCAAAGGTCACTGCTTCAGAAATGATGATTATTACAGAGGAAAGGGGAGTGCAAGTGATGTCACTGCTGAAGGGAATGTGATTCCCAGGGATAATCCACCAGGTGGACTCTGAGAAGCCCCAGACAGAGCCCAAGACCCTGAGCCTTGCAGTCCTGATACAGGAATTTTTCCCCACAAAAAAAGTTAAGAATCAGAGCTTCTTTTTAACCAGACATTTAGAAAGAAAACCAAAGGAAATATCCTGCTCCTTTAATTTCCCAGCTTTTCCTTTACCTGAGACCCCCATTTTTGGGATGTAGGGAGGCACAGGCATCTTTCTTGTTCCATTGAGCTGGCAGAAACCCCAGCAGGTCTTTAGATAAATAGTCACACAGAAGAAACCACTCCTGTTATTCCATCCCACAGTGAAAAATCAATTCCAGCCCTTATCCAGTCTCTTTCCTTTTTTTCTGTGACCTCTTCATGGGATAACATCAAAACCAAGTCTCCCTCCAAACCCCATGCAGTGAGGTTTCCTGCTTTTATTTGGACAAAACAGTTCCATGTTTCCTCACGGAAGAAGACTCCATATGTGGTGTAATCTGGCAAAGCTGCAAAAATGCTGGTGAGATGGACCAACAAATACGAGCTCTGGAGCTGGGATGGTGTCCCCTATGTTGGAGATCTCCGTGTAATTCCATCTGCAGAAAATATCAATTGAAAAATTGACGGATACGACTGGAGGGGGGAATCAAAGCCCATCTGGAATTAAATCTGGTGAGGGATATGAAGGGCAGCAAGTTTTCTGCAGGAATATCAGCAGAAAAAGGAAGAGTAAGGAAAATGTGGAGCTGCTGCTCAGCAGGGTGGGAATTCTGGTGGCAAAGAACATGGAAATTGCCTGAGTACTCAAAGTCTGACAAGGCTGATAAGATCAGCCTTCAGAAATTTCAATTTCCTGGACCAGAGCAAGGAAGATTTATCCTCAGGGGAGGAGGATCCGGTTAGGGAACACTAAGACAAAACAGAGACATGGAATGCTTGGATGAGGGTAAGATGGATCCATGGGAACTGATGTCATTGCAAGGTCACCCTCGTTTATCTTTGAAAGGTCATGGTGACCACGGAAGTTCCCAGGAGTAGAAGGAGAAAAATGTCACTCCTGTCTTCAAGAATGACAGAAAGGAAACAGGACAGGGAGTTAGTTCCTTGGGAAGATGATGGAGCAGCTAATCCTGGAAGCTGTTCTGGAATACATATTCAGTTCTTTGAATTTCAGTGAGGGAACTTAATGGTCATTGTGGGCAATGCCTGCGGAAAACTGGAATTGCTGGTTTGCTGAGATCCCTGGGTTTTGGGATTGTCTGAGTCTCTTAATGCTGTTTGCAAACTGCTCTGAGCAGGAACAATCTGTTCTTCAGTCCTTAACTGCAGCGGGATTTTGCTCCGAGTCTGGATCCTACCGCAACTAAAATGTCGAACATTCCAAACGAGAATCATTGGGATGGATTATTGACACCAAGGGCCAGAAGAACTGAATTTAAGAAGGGCTGAATGACCCACTGGAGAGGCCCTTTTTGTGAGGATCTTGGACAGCCCCACCTAAATCTTGGACAACACTCTCAGGAACATGGTGGTTCTTGGAGTTATCCAGTGCTGGGCCAGGATGATCCTTGTGGAACCCTTCCAATTTAGCATATTCCATGATTTGGTGATTCTGTGAATTCTGAAGACATTGCTGTCTGTGCTGACAGGTCTCCAGCTGGCACGTGGATGAGGACATCAGGAGAGAGGGGTTTGGATCTGGGCCCAAATCCCTCCAGTCTTGTATTCCCACATTCCTCTCTCAAGGACTGCAAACCACAGCCCAGAGATCCTGGTGGGAGACAGCCAGTCAGAGCAGGAGGGTGTTTTTCTCATAACCTGCTCCCAGGATATTCTTTCAGCCCATTCCTGAGGGTCTGGTCTATCCCAAAGTGCTTTGGAAGTGGATTTTGATGGGTAGACCTAGTTGTTCTCTGTGTGTGGCCGTTGTGTTTTCGGTGTGTTTTCCTCATTCAAAGCTAGACTCAAAACCCCCCTGGCAAAAGAGCAGAGATCTCAAAGGTTTCAGGGGTTATATTTCCACAAGCTGCGAAATCAACAAGACACAAACCTGTAGGGAAATAAACTTCATTAACTCTGATACTCATGGTGCCATTGTTCTACTCTCTTTATTAACTCACAAAAAGGTGAGTAAGATCATTTTCCTCTTCAAATAAGGATAACAAATATTATTTTACACGCTGCCAGGCAAAGGACAGAGGAGAAGATCTCTGCCCACTCATGTTGGTTCTATTCAATGCATGACTAAAATAATATTTTCTTTGAGAGAAAATCTTTATCCTGAGATAAAGACAAGACTCTGGCCTCTTTTTTGAAGTCGTGGTAGAAATATAACTTATATTGAGGATAATGCACATGTTTATGAATGTAATAATAGATATTTTGAAGGTCTGGATGTTTGGAAGATCAGTGTTGTCCAGCCTGTGATATGTCAAGCATGAGGCATTCTGCAAAAACATTAAATAGAACCTGGTAAATGATTGGAAGAAAACCCATCAACGGAGAAAAAAAATTACACAAAATTCTGTTTGACAGTAAAAAGCCAAAACTGTGGTAATATAAACCGGTAAATGAATACTTAAAACTGATGCTCATTTTTAGCTGTCTAAAACCCAAAAGACACTGCAGCAACACTACAAAAACAACCACAAAAATGGTACTGGAAAAATAGCTGGAGTTATGTTAAAAAAAGGTTACGAGTCCCTGGTGTGAAAGTGCAATTCTTGTGTTCCTTTTTTCATGCTGTTTATGTTTCCTAGGAAGTTTTGGGCTGAGAAGTTGGGAAAAAACAATTTGTTCGAGTAATTTTCTGCTGAACACTCTGACAAAGGAACCTTCCACTTCCAACTGTGTATTGGAAACAGAGAAGGAACAGGGGAGACCTGGCCAGGTGGGAAAGCCAAGAATAAGCAGAAATGAGGAAACTCACAGCAAATGTGTGACCAAGCCTCATGAATTATAGAAGAGAGGCTTTTCCCTAGGGATCCCAACAAGTTTTGCTTCAATCCAGAAAATACTGGAAGCTGCTGGAGTAATGATGGGAGAAATGGATCTGTTTTATAAGACAATCATCAAAGACACCTTTGTTTTCAAACCCAATTTGGTTTTTTCTCATTTTCTCTAGCAGATCCAGTGGCCTTTCTTTAAACAACACATTTATCAGGCTGGAGTTCAGCAATGCAAACCTTTAGAGAAACAAAGGCAACTCAATTAGGATTTTTTTGTGTTCACTTGAATTCAAAATTTGGGAAAATCCACTTCAGAGCTCTCTCTGATTCCAGGATCCATCACATTGGCTCTGAAGGGCCTCTCCAAACCCTTCTTGTCACCAGTTCCTTGCTCATGACCAGTCTCATGCTCTGAGATATGATCAGGATGAGTGATGTCAGTTTATTTCTATTTAAGCCAAGTGTGTCAGGTCTGTTCTTTCTAACTGTGAGTCAAGGGGCAAAACAGGAGCTGTTCGGGGTTTTTTATAAATGGCAGTGTAGGAATCCAGTGTTGGTATCCCAATAAAAATTCTTAGAATTAGGGAGTGGGGAAGACTGAGGAATAGCTGGAAAAGCCTGCAGGGGTAGTGTTGATACAGATCCTAAACTGTGCCCGAAAGTTGAGAATCATAGAATGGTTTGGGTAGAAAGGGACCTAAAAGATATTCATTCCAACCCCAGGGACACCATCCACTAAACCTGTTTGCTCAGGGAAATAAGTGTTTGTGAGTTTATTTAAATAAATATTCCCATGGATCCCCATCATTTGAATAACTTGGTACTCTTGTGTTCATTCTTAATTGGTAGATTTTTGTGAGCTTTGCTTTTTCTTTTTTTAGTTTCTTTTGTGTTGCAGCAGAGGCTCATCTGTTCTGTGCTCCAGCCCCTGTGAGACACCGGGAGGTGAAATGTGCCCTTTGGTCTCACACAAAAATAATGATTCACTGGAGTAATTGCTTTGGTTCCTGCAGTATTTTAGAGGCAGACTTACATTGAATTCATAATTATTTCCTTCCTTCCTTCCTTCCTTCCGCACCATTCCTTCCTTCCTTCCTTCCTTCCGCACCATTCCTTCCTTCCTTCCTTCCTTCCGCACCATTCCTTCCTTCCTTCTTCTCTTCCCTCCCACGCCCTGAGATTTTTGAAAGCTCTGGCAAGTTCTAAACACTATTTTTGCTGATTTCTGGTTCTAAACACTGATTTTGCTTCTCAGCTTCTCACAAATTTTTAATCTCCAAATCGAGATCTTTTAAAAGCAGCATCTGGCTGAGCAGGAGACTTCAAGACCAAACCACCCAAGACCAGCTGAGCACAACAGCGTGGAGGTCACTGAGCTGTGTCTCCTCATTTTGGGAATCTGCCTCTTGGAGAATCTGTTGGCTTGGGGAGTCCTCCCCTGAACCCTCATCTCATCTTCAAAAAACTCAGCAAACAAGCAAAAGTCAGAGGTTGTGTCAGGGATGTGAGAACTGAAAGAGAGCCTTGGGAAGTGCTAAGAACAGAGAATTTATTTCGGTTGGAAGGGAACTTAAAAATCATGTGGTTCGAACCCTCTGCTCTGGGTTCAGTTCCTTTCCCAACCTTTCAGGTTGCTCCAAGCCCCATCCAACCTGACCTTCAACACTTCCAGGGATGGAACATCCACAGCTTCTCTGGACAACCTGACAGGTTCTGTGGAAACTGGTCTCAATGAGGGCTTCTTTTTGATACCAAACTACTTTATTTTGACAACCAAAGACACTTTCCAAAAACAATTCCCACAACGGGTAATAGGATTTAAGATACCCCAAGAAGGAGATGTTTCTTGTTCTCTCTTCTTGCTGCATCTCTCTAACCACGCCTGCTGTCAAAACAAGCAGCACTGTTCCTATTACGGTTTATTTTTACTCAAAGCAAACATCAAACCAAACAAAAATATCCCCCTGGTTGCTTCGCACAGAAGATCAAGAAGGATGGCACCTTCAGAGCCTTGCAGTGTCCTTCCTACGAAGGAAATAAATCAGGCATTTATGGCAGGAGAGCTCTATTTTTAGTGATCCTAATTCTCTTTCCTCTTCTTTGTGTGTCATTGGCACTGCTGGGGTGCTATCACTGAGTGACAATTTTGGCTGTCTGCTCAGAATCTTCAAACATGACCACGACAACTGTTGCACCCCAAAATATCTTGGGTTACCAACATAGTTTTGATGCTTTTGCAGTACCCTATGAACCCAAAAATCCACATATGAGGGTGACGTTTTGTGGAAAATGAAGTTCTCTGTTTCTCTTCAAGTCTTGATGCTTTCTGTTCTTTATTTTATGCCAGTGAATCGAAGCAGAACAGGCTGAATTAAATATAGACAGCCTAGGAACGGTGCCAGCTAATAAATGTTACAGTAAATAGGGAATCCCACCTGCTTGCAGGTGTCTCTCTCGTTTTGTGGGATGAGAGCAATGGGCTTAGTAATGTTACACCATCCTAAGTCATTTCAAGGAATTCCCAGAGCAGGAAGTTGCCATGGTGCAAGGAATATTGGCACAAATATCCCCCAGCAGAATTCAAAGTGGAACAGAAGGATATGAATAGAGGAGCATCCAAACTGAGAAGTTCAGGTTAAATTTTTCTTTGGAATAAACTCAGCATCCAAGGAATTATAGCCCCTGAATGATTTTTTTTCACTGTTAATAAAAAAAAAAAAAAAAGAACCCCAAACCATAAATGAGCTTGTTCTTAAATCTTTGAGGAAAATACAGAGGGAATGTTGCTTCCTCAGCTGACAGATTATAAGAAAAGGAGAAGTGCAAAATGATTGTTGCTTGGAAAATTGACAATTTTTTTGGTTACCTCTACTTTCCTCTAATTTTCCAGATATCACAGAATCACAGAAAGGCTTGGGTCGAATGGACCTTAAAGATCATCGAGTTCCATCCCCTGCCATGGGCAGGAACACCTTCCACTACCCAGGTGGCTCCAAGCCCCGTCCAACCTGGCCTTGAACCCTTCCAAGGATGGGGCAGCCATAGAATTCCTGCACAACCTCTGCCAGGGCCTCACCACCCTCACAATAAAGACTTTTGGCTGTCTAAGAAACAAAGAAAATAACCCTGATAGAGCTAGAGACATGGTCCAAACCGCTGATTCTGATTAGCCCAGAGTATTTCAGAGCTTCAAACACAACACCTTGAAGGGAACCCTTGCAGAAAGCAAAGCTGTGCTTTCAGGACATGGAGGAAGACAATTAAAGGGTCAAAACCAAACAAACTAAAATCTGAGTTCAATCAATTGATTCTTGAAAGTAAGAGGGGCAAATGTTGTTGGAGAAAATGCATTAGAGAAAAGGATGATGTTCTGGTCAAGCAGATGCTCTGGTGATTCTGGGGATGATGGTTTGTGCTTATTGTTAATTATTCACTCTCTTCCAATCATTTCTTCCCTATTTTTACTCTTTGTAGCCTGTTTAGTTATTCAAACCATTTTTAATACTTTTACCATCCAGAAAACTCCTTCTCTCTCTTCCGTTTCAATGGGAGGATTTATTTCCAATTGTGATTTTGAGACACTGGCCATTAATATCCCATAATAATTCTCTCCAGAAAGGGTGGCTCTTAAATTGCCATGTGCATAAGTGACATTTTAACATGTCTGCTCTTCATTAACCCACAGAGATTTCTCAAATCCTAATTAGGAGCAAGAAGAGGAGTCCGTCCCCATGCTTTCAAGATCTCCCTTCCCCCAGAACTTCTGCTGTAATTTTTAAATACCTTTTCCTCTGCCTTTTCATCCCACACAAGTGCACCAGGGCAGCTTTTCTGGAGATCCTTTCCATTTTCAGAGATTATGGGGCATGGAGAACATTCAGGATGATACTGTAATCATCTGGAAAATGGGACTTATCTGGGATGAGAAAAGAGGATAATGTCCATTTTTTGTGTGTTCTTGGCCAGCAAAGCTGGGTAAACTCCACACTGGACAATGTGAAAGAGAGAAACTGCAGCTCCTCTTAACCATAGGCTCATGAGATCAACATCACACAGAAGCAGAGAACTATGGAATTAGAAGAGTTGGAAGGGACCTTAAAAACCATCCCGTTCCACTAAATCAGGCTGCTCAGAGCCTCATCCAGCCCTTTATGGGATTTCTCTGGGGTGTCAGGTGAGTCAGGGAACCTCCAGTGGCTCAGCCAGGCCTTGGATTTACAGTTCAAACCCATTTCCAGACTGATCTCCATCTCTGTCTCAGACAAAAAGCTTCTTTGACTGGTTTCGAGGTGGTGATATTTCCATGAGAAATGTCTCCTTTCAGGGGATTTGTCTTTTTTTTAATGAGCAAACCAAACATCCCTTCCTTTCCCTCCACTCCAATCCCAAACCACCACTTGACATTTTTCAGTCTTCTACCAAGTCCCTTAAAGTTTTCCATTTCATCTGGAAAAGGTGTCAGCACCGAAAAGTTCGATGAGGAAAATAAACACCGTGACCGTTTTCAATGGAGTCTTGCTTTTCCTGTGGGCTCTGTCTCAATCAAATCCATGAGTTTTTCTTGGTGCTGGCTCTAGGGAATTTTAATGACGTGGCCACCAGGATCCCAATTCATAGAATCCCAGAATCACTGAGGTCGGAAAAGACCTCCAAGGTCATCGAGTCCAACCTGTGACCAATCCCCACCTTGTCACCAGCCCAGAGCACTGAGTGCCACGTCCAGGCCTTCCTTGAACAACTCCAGGGATGGGAACTCCCCACCTCGCTGGGTAGCTCATCCTAATCCTAAATAACCCTTTCCACGAAGAAATTCTTCCTGAATTCCCCACTCCAGTTGGATGAGCAGTTCCCTGGGCAGCAGCGTCAGCTGTTTCAATGTAGTTCCTCCCTTCTACCACTGAGGGAAGAGCCAATCCTTGGGTTTTGTGCATCCTGGTGCTCCTGGAGAGGCATGGAGCTCTGAATTCAACTGTCTCCCATACATTTGGTGGAACCAGCAACTGGTACCCTGGAAAATCATAGAATGGTTTGGGTTGGAAGGCACCTTCAAGATCATCTTGTTCCACCCCTCTGCCGTGGGCAGGGACACCTTTCAGGTTGCTCCAAGCTTCATCAAACCTGGCCTTGAACACTTTCAGAGATGGGGAATCACAGGTCACGATTTGGCTGTCAGAACAGATTCTTTATAGAAGCATTAATCATTGCTGTCATGCTCCTCATTACATAATTAATATATTAATCTGCCAGAGAAGAGGATTTGGGAAAATCTGGTGTCCCAGTGATTCGTTTTGTTTCTATTTCTGCTGTATTTTAACATTTGTTGGGCTGTCACCACATTAAAGGTGAATTTCAGCTCAGGCTGGTTTTGCTTAGCATGGATATTTTACCATGGAGATCTCTCTTTGTGCATATGCTGGATGATGTCTAAATTCTCCTTTATGTTCACTGCCCTGAACTTATATTTACAGCGAATGATTTCACAGATTTCCATTCCATATCCCAGGGATTTATTTATAGAGAGCAGAAAGAACATTGGTTTATTTTCTTTACTAATTTGTAGCTTTTAATGCTTGTCAGCCAGATTTCATTTTCGAAAACAGACAAAAGAAGAAATATGCAAACCCACTTTATATTTCTGGAGGTTTCCCCATATCAAAAGGATTCAGAATTAAAAGGAAAAAAAAAAAAAGAAAGCTGAATTAATCTTATTTGGAAAGAACTCAGTCCTTCTTCAGTATTTCTTTACATAGGATTCCTGGCTCTCCATCAAGAAACCCTCCTTTTTTAACACCCTACATTTTTCACCCAGAATGCCTTCAGATGTTGGAAAAACAAAGTATTTTTTTTTATAAATCTGCTAAAAAATAAAAACTCACCTTTAAATCTTGAAAAATCTCTCTTTCAAAAGCTTTCAAATCTGGTACTAAGGCGTTCCTGGTTTTAATTAAAACTTGAAGACTTCTGGCAGATACAAACTCTTTGCATGAAAACTTGGATGAACAAAGGCCTTTTCCATCCCTGAAAATTTATTATTTCTTACAGCAGCCATAGGTTTGTTTGGAGT
>VZRL01000809.1:2159-18547 GCA_013397895.1 Origma solitaria | reverse complement strand
TCTGGGCAAGGACAAAGGGATTTTTCCTCTATGGTGTAAAACCTTTCTGCTTCTTTGGGGAAAATCAGAAACAGGTTCCTGTCTGACAGGGAAAAGGAGGGAATTGTGGTGTCTCGTTCTTTGTGATCCTTGGTAGCTGCTACCAGCTCTGCCCATCTGTGTCAGCTGGGTTCAAAGAGCAATATTTTGTCCCGTCACTGGTTCCATTCCGTTCCAAAGCCCCCCCGCCTCCCCGACTTTTGCTGAATCTTGAAGTGACTGTGGCTTGTTCTTGCTCTCTGCAGCAGTCTCGCTTGCCAGTGCAGTCACCTTGGAGCAGAGACCCAGGGAAGTGACCGTGCAAGAGGGAGATGCAGTCACCTTCCAGTGCAGCATGAGGGGAGATTCTATGCGGTACTACTACATGTCGTGGTACCGTCAGGGCCCAAGTGGCGTTCAGGAATGGATTTACAAGGATGGTACCTATGGAGCAGGTTTGCAAGATCACTTTAAGATAAGAGACGAGAGCTCCAGGAACAGATTCACGCTGCAGATCCTGGCAGCAAAGCAAGGGGATGCAGCAACATATTACTGTGGAGCAAAACCACTCTGGACCAACTCTGCAGCAGAGTGAACCAAAAACCAACAGAGGGGGAAAACAGATCTCTCAACATTACTTTCTAGCAGCTGCTCCCCACAGCCCTTGTCAGGCTATGGCAGGTGCAGGAAACATCCCTCTGGCTTGGTGGCACTAAAAGACAGTGGAGGCAAATGTGGTAGAAGGGCTGATACCACTTCTGGTGCAGGAGGAGCTGTTCTGGGAACTTCAGAGGCTGT
Source organism: Origma solitaria (assembly GCA_013397895.1). Classification (NCBI taxonomy): domain Eukaryota; kingdom Metazoa; phylum Chordata; class Aves; order Passeriformes; family Acanthizidae; genus Origma; species Origma solitaria. The sequence goes on along the minus strand of VZRL01000809.1, from coordinate 17,731 downwards.
TGGGGGAAGTGCAGGTTCAGTGCACATTGCCTGGGCTCCTGTCCAGGATATCCTCATTCTTCCTTCGCTGCAGAGCCATGGGATGATGGAGATGTGCTGCTGTAGCTTCCAGAGGGCTGTGGTGGATGGAGCCAGGCTGTTTAGAAAGACAGATCAGCAGAGATGCCTTTGCTCTGGGTGGCTGCTACAGAGCACCTGACCGGGAAGAAGGAGTTGAGAAGGTGTGGTGGGCTGACTTTGGTTGTCCTCCAGGGGCTCAGCAAGCTGCGGTCTCAGTGCCTCTCCTCTACCGGACAGGGGAAAAATAGGCAATGAAGGGTTGTGGGTTGAGATAAGGACAGGGAGATGTCCCAGCAGTGCCACCATGTGCAAACACATGGACTTGGGGAAATGAATTTAAGGAATTTCCAATTAAATCAATGCAGGGTAGTGAAAAATAAGAAGAAATTGCAAAACATCTCCTCCACCTGATCCCTGCACAGGGATGGGGAATGTGTCTGGTAATCACTTCCAAACATGTTTTCTCTGCCATTTCTTCCTTCTCACTCTCTTCCCCTGCTTCAGTGTGGAGTCCAACCCATGGAAAACATTTCTCCACCATCTGCTCCAATGCAGGTTCTTCCCTCTGTCTACAGTTCCTCAAAAACTTATCCAGCATGGGTCGTTTCCATGGGGTCCAGCCCTTCAGGAACAGACTGCAGCACCCTGGCTCCTCTGTGGGACACAGGTTCTGCCAGAAAACCTCCTCTGGCATGGGCTACTCACTCCATGGGACCACAGTTCCTGTCAGGAGCCTGCTCCAGTGTGAGCTCTCCATGGAGTCACAGATTTTTTCAAGCCGTATCAGCTCACTGCTGTGTGAGGTCCTGCACTGTCTACAGAGTCAATATTTGCTCCACCAGTAATCCACAGCAGCGGAGAGGGACAAACCATGGTTTTCACTTTGGGCAGCTGAGGATCTCTGCTCTGGGCTCTGCAGCACCTCCAGCTCCCCCTTCCTAAATTCTCCTCCTTGCTAATTGCAATACTCATGCTTAGAAGGATGGGCCCTGCGTGAGACCATGAGTTTTTATCTCAGGGTTCATTTTTCTGAAGGCCCAAACTATGCCAGCTCTTCCCAGCTCAGAATACCCTGGAGCAAAGACAAAACATTGGAAGGGCGGCTCCGCTCGGCTCTGCTACAGCTCCCATGGAGCCTCAGATGTGGCCAGGCACGAGGTCAGCCTGGGATGGGAGAGGGACAGGCAGAGGCAGGGGCAGAGACTGGAAAAGGGACAGGAGAAAGGCAGGGAGTTGAGTTCATTTTCTTCATAGTTGCTATAACAGGACTATGTTGTGAATCTGTGCTGGGAAGAATGTTGGTAATTCAGGAATGTTTGAGTTACTGCTGAGCAGAACTTACATGGAGTCAAGGCCTCTTCTGCTCCTCATTCCACCCACCAGTGAATAGCTGAGAGTGCACAGAATCTGGGAGGGAACACAGCTGGTTCAGCTGACCCCAACTGGCCAGAGGGATATTCCAGGCCATAGAACATCATGCTCAGCATATAAAGATGGGGAAGGGGAAGGAAAGGGGGCATATTGAGTGATGGCATTTGTATTTCCATGTAAGCACTCTGTGTGATGGAGCTCTGCTTTTCTGGAATAAGTTGAACACTTGGCTGTTGATGGGAAGCAGTTGATAAATTCCTTGCTTTGCTTTGTTCATACATGCAGTGTTTTCTTTATTTATTAAACTGACAAGTTATTTATTAAACCCATGAATTTTCTCACTTTTACACTTCCAGTTTTCTGCGCCATCCAAGAAGGGGGAAAGGAGCAAGCAGCTGTGTGGAACGTAGTTGCTATCTGTGGTTAAACCGTGACAAAGAAACACTATGGGCACTGAAGGAGCTGCAGTTTTAGCATGGGAAGGTGGAACTCAACTACATTTGGATACTTCATGATGTTTAGGGAGTCTCACAATAACATTTCAGAAACACATAACAATAGTCAATTAATTGGATCTGAGGAAAGAGCAGCACTGCACAGGAACTGCAGTGCCAAGATGGACTTTCCCAGGACATGATGAAAAACTCCTCTGCACTCCCAGCTTTGGCTCCATGTGAATAAACACAGGGGGGTCTTCATCTGAGCATTGACCATTCATGTCTTTATTTAGAAGTGTAGGTTTTCATGGAAGACATAAGGAGACCAATGCAAACATATCCATGGGCTTGTGTTCCTGAGCAAGTGCCTGAGGCATCCTGTACAGGGGCTCCAGATGCCAGAGGGTCAGGCAGCTGTCTCCAGGCTTTGCTCCAATTCCCACTTTTGGCTCTATCATGTGAAAAGGGGAGGCTTCCCCAGTCCTTAGTGTGGGGAGATTTCCTTGACCCTTAGTGTTCAATTTGTTGTTCAGCCCCCCAGAAAAGCTGAAACCCTCATGCCCACTCTGTCAGCATCCTGTTAGGGGACCCTGCACTGAGTCGTCCTGTGGGATCAGAGGGTGGCTCAACCGACTCAGTCAGGGAAACACCTACGGTGTAAGGAAGAACCCTCAGCAGCTCTTCCCCTTTATTGGAGTGTGCTCCTCACTGCCAGCGACTGCCAGCACCCGGGAAGGATTCACACTGACACTTTTGGAATTATTAATACAAAATTATTAATACAAAATTATGACAAAATTAATATAAAATTATGACAGGTTAAGTTTCAAAGGTTGTCAGTGACAGTGTCTGACTGCAAAAATATACTTGAAGGAATACACAGACACGCTCAAGTCCCCAATAAAATATTCGGCGCACACAGAGGATGATTCTTACCCAATAGGCATCCCTATGGGGGAGAAGAAAGGTTTAGCCCGTTCACTGATCCCAGCAGTCACAATGGCGTCTTCCCTATCTTTTCCCCCATTCTCCACTTACTTTCACACTATTTCTTTGTGTTTAGGTGGAGCTTGAGTGACTCTAGTCATATGTACCTTTGTTACTGATGGGTGTAAAATTCTTTTGCTTTGCTTTTAAAGATACAGCCAAAAAGAACACAGAGCATGTGCCCAGTGAAGGGAGGTCATACCTCAGGGGTGAGTAACTTCGGGATGGAGTGGTCCATTAATATTATTACTAGGCTTTAATGAAGCAAGTCCATCTAAGGAGAGGGATTTTGCCACAGTTGCTGGCTCAGCAGTAGGATGTCTTCCCCTGTCTCCAATGGCTGACATGTGGAATGTGCTTTATCAGCTGCAAAATACCATCGAGTTCCCCTCCCTGTAAGGATTCCAGCAGAGCATGGCCATGGTGCCTCCACTCCACCCCACTCTCCATTCCATCCCCCTGAGCAGGTGTGTGTGGGGAATCATGGTGGAATAGGTCAAGTCATGCCAACTCCATTCCATCGAGGGAGCAGCAACTGTGATTTACCCTATAATTTCCATACTGTTATAACTCCTGTTAAGATGCCAGTACAACTCCTCCATCTCTTCTAATTGTATCCCCAGTTCCTGTTCACAGGATTCCCAGTCATTTTCCTTTCCAGCTCTGTGGAAGGATTTCTGCAGTGGATTAACCTCAGAGCCATTCAACACAGCACTGCCTGTCAGGCCAATGTCATCTGTCTTGAAAAGGCTACAAACACAAAGATAATGCCACTTGATTTCTTCTGTCACCTCCCTCTTTTCTGGTAAGTGTCAGCAGCCCAGAGACATCCCCAAGCAGATATTCCAGCTCACTTTTTAAATCAGTGCTTTTAGTTGTCCTCTCCATCACTGATGTTGTGACTTACTGTTTCACCTTCAATATCTAATTTTCTATGATCACCTGTAGTATCTCCAGAGAATCCATGACCAGTAACTTTTCTCTGTTTTGTTAGAAGGGTTGAGTAGGATGTTTCTGACCAGAGAAGAAGGTAATTCCCACCACAGCCTTGAAGAGAAAATTTGGCTTCTTGACAGATATATCACAGAGCCAGCTCTCCGTCACTAAAAGCCTTGGACACAGCCTCTGGTAAATGTGTGATGGAATCGGGTGGCGGGACTGAGGCTCAGAGTGAGTTGTTCCTCCACCCGACCTCCTCCCTAAAAAGAAGACTTTTTTTTTAAAACACAAATGGAGATTTTTCAGGGAGCAAGAAGTATTATGCTGGATGGGTCAGGATAGTTCCTTCTGGAAAGAAGCCGCGTTGACCTCTCAGCAAGGGCTGAAGGAAGAATTCCAACAACCATGTATGCACAAACTACCCCCAAAATCTGCCTTCATCTGCCTAGGACCCATTTGTAGAGGAAAAGGGAACTCCATCTGTTCTTATTTCCTCTTGTTGGAGGTTAGGATTTTTCCTTTTTTTCCTTTCTCTCAGGGAATTTTCCTTTCATTTGTTGCCTAAGAGATGAGAACAATGATAATTAAGAGGCAAAAGATGTGGCTGGGAGGGAGGAAGTGGTGCAGTCTGCTGCAGTCTCTTAGCTGGGAGCTTTCTCTGGGGAATTACAGAGCTACCACAAGACTTGGCTGGGGGTCAGGGGCTGAGCTCAGGGCTCTCTGACTCTCTCTCTCTCTCAGGGATTGGAGAAGACATGGTCATGGTCTTGGGGTCTGGGCTGCTGCTGTGGGGAGAATTTGCTGCCACCATAGAGTTCTGTCCCTCACTGCTTCTCCTTACCATGGGTGAGCCTCTGCTTGCAAGAGCAGTCGTTGAACTGAGACCTCTTCTACTCCTGATGTCACTGGGAGGGACCCTCACCATCTGCTCAAGTGCCCCAGGGGAAAGCTGGGACCCTGACCCCTGACCCCCTCCAGAGGGAGCATCTCCTGGCTGCTTGTGTGAGCCCAGCTGCTGCTGCCCAGCCCCACTCTTTTCTGCCGCTGCTTCAGGTTTTTTCCTACAGTTCAACTCAACACCCCATGCCTGCCAGGACGACCCACAGCTCTTGGCAGGGCTTCACAGTTTTTGCTACACTTCGTTTGCTATGTGGGGTGTGCTCACCACTGTTCAGCCTGCTGCTCCAAGGTTCCTGCTACAGCGCATTTCGTCACCCGGTGGGGCACTGAGACCGCTCCTCCCCGTGAGTTTTGCAAGGGGAGCCACCTCCCCTCTTCACTATCACCTGAGCTGCCATTGCTGCGTGGAGAGGCGGCTGAGCTCACACCACAGCGCCCCCTGCAGCCGCGGGGGAATCATCGCACCTGCCCTGCCCAGCTGGGAGCCAACAGCGCCCCTGCTGGCTGTGACTGTAACTGCAGCGAATGGGACAGTGCCTGATAGCCCAGGGAAGGCTGTTACTGCATCTCTGGGTTTTTTTGTTTGTTGCTGCTGCTGTTGTTGTAGTTTGTTTTTCTTATTATACACATATATACTAGCAAAGAACAGTTTTTCCTTTATCTTTGCCTAAAAGTCCTGTAATTTCAAAATTATAATACTGTGGAGGGAAGGGGACCATATTTTCCATCCCAGGAAGGTTCCCACCTTCCTTGGCAGACACCTGTCTTTTAAACCAAGACACCTCTGAAGCAGAACTCCGGAAGAGGTGTTCAGTATCACATGGTGGAACACAGCCTAAACATTCTATCCAACATGTCACTGACAGTATTGGAGCACCTACTGTAAGTTATGGGAGGGTCTGCACCTGGACATTGATCGCAAAAAGAAAGGCAGAACTCAACTTTTGAAGCATAGAAATGTGAGTGTGTGCGGCTTGTGGGAGGCTGTGAGCACAGGTGTGTGTGTGGCCACTGAAATGGAAAGGGGCTGTTTAACAGCCTCAGAGATCTCAGTGAGGAGCAGGGTGAGGTCTCACGGCTCTGGGAAGATTTGCCAGCCAGGGCAGGGCGTGTGAGAGGCACCTGTGTGTGCCCAGGCCTGTTGCAGGAGGTGTTTAGGGCTTGTTCTCTTTGTCATGCCGAGGGTTGGACAGACCGAAAGCATCACATCAGCACATTCCACAGCCTTCCTGCAGGACTCAAGCAATAAGGAGGAAAAAATAATTTAACACACTCAAGGGAACAGCAGATGAACATGTCCGTGATAGCAATGGGAAATAGCAGCACTGCTGTTAAAACCAGTGATGAAAAATGAGAAACATACCTCTGTCCTTGGGAACAACAAGAGTGCAAATGGGATGAAATGGTGTTCTTTGCTTTTTGTGTCTTAGAACTGCATCTGAGGATTAGGAAAATGCCCCACAATTCCAGGCTAGCATTAACCAAAATGATTAAAGTAAGATAAAAATCAAGTTAAAAGCCAACTTCAGTTAACTATAACCAGATGTTCCCCACCTTCAAACTCAGTGAAAGGTGCATAAAAATAAATCAAAACTGCAAACAATTGCCAACTCAGTGGTAAAATAATGAGTTCATAAGATGAAAGAAACTTAAGGGGGGAAATGCTGATCTAATTAGGACAAAACTCATATGACCCTTATAAAAATGGAACTCCAAAAATTAATACTAAAAATTAAATAGCTGAGTAAATAAGCATCTTTAGGACATCAAAGCAAACAGAGTCAATTAAAGCTGAACCAAAATATCTTCTGAACAATTTCTAAACAGGGACAGAGTTTTCTTTGGCATGAAAATAGGCTTTGAGGACAGATGAGCTTTAAAGGAAAGAAAGGCTTAGAAAATATAGAATGAAAATAAATTGAAAATTTTTAAGCTTGGATAACGTCTCTCCAGATACCAGTCAGGGCAATATTTTAGTGACACTAATACTAACTTCTCAATCTGCAAAAAACCCAAGGATGATAATGTTATTTTGAGTGTAGAGAATCCTCTGGAACAGTATTAGATGTTCAGAAGTAGAACAATGTAGAGGAAGAGGAAAATAAAAGCCTCCACTTCAAAGACATGAAAGAGGAGACATCACCTGGCACTGAAAACATCCCCAAATGTTTTTGTAGAACTGTCTAGCATGGTGTGAAGTACGTACCACAGTGATTGAAAACAACTGAAGCACCACACACAAACTGCTTCCCTCCCTTCTCTTGAAGGGACAAACACGGTGCCTTACCTCATCTATTGTTCCTCAGACAACTGTGCGTACATACACAAATTTGATTCCCAGAATTACGCAAACAGCAGAAAAACCCTCCTGTTTTTCCAAGACCAATGTCTTCAACATTCACCCTCAGATCCTGACTCTTGCAAACAGGTCATTTTAGATGTTTGATTGCCAGCTCCAGTTGAACAAGTGGGCAAGAATGTTCTGTATTTAGATGTTTCCATTTTAGCTCAGCATTATGTTCTTCTCTTTGTCTCAGAGCACAGAGGAAGGTTTTCGTAAAAACAAGGATCCTTTCAGCTTCAGATCCAAAAATGGCCAGAAGCAGATGCATCAAGAACAAGGCCTGGAGACCAGAAATGGCACTTCCACAAGGAATCTCTCCACTATAGACATCAGAACAGGGACTGATTTACCTGTGGTTGCTTTGTATTTTCCAGTCATGAGTTTATTCAAGACCCCTTCGTTCATCATTTTGGCCTTCTCACACAATGCCTGACTTTCTGCTTTGTCAAGAGGAACCACTCTTGAGGTTCAAGGAGCCAATCTCTGAAAAGGAGCAGCTCTCCTAGACCCCTCCTCTGTGGTCCAGGACCATAACCCATGGGATTCCTCAAGCAGATCCCTGAAGAGCCCAGATTTCGCTCTCCTGAACTCCAGGGCTCCAGTCCCGTTTTTTGCATTGCTCTCTTCTCCCTGGATCCTGAGCTTCAACAGTGCATGGTCACTGCAGCCAAGGCTGCCCCAACCACCTCACATCCACACCAATTCTTCCTCACTGGCAGGTAGAGGTCCAGCTCAGCAGCCACCTGTGCCAGCAAGTTTGCATCAGAACCCTCCAGAAAACTCCTTGATTGGGTGTGCTCAGCTGTGCTGTGCTGCCAACAGACACCTGACACACTTCAAGCAGCCCATGAGGACCAGAGCCAAGAAATGTCCCATTTGTCCCAAGAAGGTCTCACCTATTTCTTCCCCATCTGGTGATGTGTCAAAGCCACCCACCACAGTGTCCCCGCTGCTGATGTGGCCTCTAATCCTGACCCATCTGCTGTCAGCTGGCTCACTGCACATCCCAAAGCACAAATCCCAGCTGTTCTCAGAGAAAGGGCAATCCCCACTCGTTGCCTTCTCCCAGCCTGTCTTCCCTGAAGCCTGGCTTCAGTCACTGCAATACTCCTGGAAGCTCTCCCACATCTCCATGATCCCACAGCTCCACATCTGGCCCACAGAGATAGAACTGAGAGAGGCTGAGAGAGCTGAGGGTGCTCAGCCTGGAGAGGAGAAGCTCCTGGGAAGCCTTAGAGCCCTTTCCAGTGCCTGAGGGGCTCCAAGAGAGCTGGAGAGGGACTTTGGAAAAGGTCCTGCAGTGACAGGAGAAGAGGGAATGTCTTCCCACTGCCACATGGCAGGGTTGGATGGGATATTGGGAAGGAATTCTTGGCTGTGGGGCTGCTGGTGCCCCGGCACAGGTTGCCCAGAGAAGCTGTGGCTGCCCCATCCCAGAAAGTGTCCAGGCCCAGACTGGACTGTTCTTGGAGCAACGTGGGACAGTGGAAGGTGTCCCTGCCCATGTGAGAGGGATTGGAAGTAGATGATTTTTATGAACCCTTCCAGCCCAACTCAACTCAGGATCCTCTCTTGGAGAGCAGCTCAGGCCATGTGCCCAAACCTGCCCTGCACCACACATTTCCCTTCCTGGGTCATGTGAGCCGTCCCACCACTTCTCTCTCTCTGATGTCCATGAGGTCTTAGCCCTGCATCTACTGGTGGAGCTCCAATGTCTCGTGTTTGTTCCCATTCTCCATGTGTTCCTGCACAGGCTCTGAGGAGGCACCCAGCCATGGTAATTTCTCAGAATCCCACGGGGTTTTCTTTTACCCCATAGATATTCCTCGTGTATGCTCACGCTCTCCAAGTGTATGCTCACACTCTCCCCTTTCAGCCCTTTGTTTTTTTAAATGTTATGAAACCTGTCCTGTTCATATCATTCCTCACATATTTTGTATCAACATTTGCCACTGCTTCCTCACTTGATTATAGCTCTCACTTCTGCTTTTAACCCATTCCTCCAACCACTCCCACAGCCATCCTGCCACTTCCCAGGTCTCCCATTGCCCTATCATTAGCATCACAAGGAAGAGAAGAATTGGCAGACGACTGTAGGGGCAATATGTTTTGCAAGTCTTTTCAAAGTGTCCCCGGTTCAAGTCCATGGCAAGGCGATGGCTGGTCCAGCAGCACAGAGCCTTCCATTGCTATCAATCACCACTTTTTCTGATGATTCTGCTCTGTGGCTCAGGAGTGATGGGCTTTGCCACCTCGCTTGACAGAGCTCCCAGCTCCTCGTTTGCTAGGAGACATCTGAGTCTACTCTGTAGCTACAAATCTTCATATGAAGCAAGAGCCTTCACCTCGGTGCCAGAAGCTCACAGCCTTTGTCATCATGGGAACCTCCATTTCCCATCCTGACAGGCACAGAGTCAACGAGCCCCTCCTTTGTTAGAAAAGGCAGGGATGGACTCTTGAAGCTGCAGAGTCTCAGAGGTTGAGGCCATCTCTGGCCATCATGGTCTAGGTAGGGTTCATGATGCAGAAGTTGAATATCATGAAGGATTTGGTCAATGTGCAACACCTCCTTTATTCTTTAATTGTGACTCCCAAGGTTTCAGAGCCTCTACATAACAAACAACAATCATTTTTCTTACTTTCTCCTCTTACCTAAAACGGCAGAAACACTTTCTAAGGTACTAAATTACCCTTAGACACCAATTCTAAGAGCCCAGAGGGTACTTCCTCCTGCTTCTGAGCACTGAAACAAAGGAGAAAAAGTGGACAGCTTCCAGCAAGTCAGAAGAACTTTAAGAATTGCTTTAAAAGAACNACAGGAAAAGTCACGTGACTGCCTGTAGACTCCAAAATTCTGTGTAGCGGAACAGAGACAGTTTTTGCTATGAAATATATCACTGTGATTTGGGGGCTGGGTTCCACAATGATATAAACAGCATGGGGACCTATACAAAAACCCAGAGAGGCAAAAAAGGTGAGATATTTTGTGAAAGGAAGGAGATGGGGGACTGTAATGATTAAGAAGACACATAGAACACTCTTTCTATATTTCCTTTTACCCTGGAAATATAAAAGAGTTCATGGGGGTTCTAAAAGGTGGAAGAAAGGGAGAACTTGGCAATTCTGTACTCAAGCCAACTGAAAGCATTGAACTATTCAATTAACTTTTTTTACCTTTCCAGTTTTGGAAGTAAGTGTACCTATGGATTCTCTCATGGACTTGCACCCATGGATAATTAGGACAAATGTTTGGCTTTCCATCCCCTGTTTTTACAAAACTTTTGAACACCACAAGGAAAGAGTGATTTATTGGAATAAGTCTTAGCAGTGTGAGGAAGCAGCTGGACCAGGGACGATTCTCACAGTTGTACCACGTAAGTGACTTTTCCTCATTTCTAAAACTTCATTTAAAATTAAGGTGGGGGCAGACAAAGGAATGTAATGGTTTTGGGTTCCCTGTAAGAATTTCCAGCTGCAATGATCCCTGGAGTGCCCTCGCTCTCCAGCCAGGCTTTCAAGCCAAATCCTCAGCTTGGAGCTGCTCAGGAAGCTTTCCCAGAACACCTGGGCTGACTCTGCATAGCACCATTGGTCCATGATCCCCAAACACCAGCAGGGCACTGCTGAGCACGTTATAACTAATTCCCACTTTGGGCAGCACTCTGGCCCAAATTTGCTCTGAAGTGTCCTATTCTGCAGTGCACTTCACTGCCTCACTTGGGGCAGGAATGCAGAGCTCAGGGAAGAGCTCCCAGGGCTGAGGAGATCAGAGACAGATCTGTAAGTGCCTGCTTTGAGAAGTTCTGCCAGCAGCACCACACTCCCAGTGTCCCCAGGTCAGTAATTGCACTGCCCTGGAGACAGAGGGGGAAGGAGCTTGAATAGCCTTGGGCTTAAATTCTCACAAGTGCCTCATATCCAAGAGCTCCTGCAATGAAAGACAATTGGCTCCCAAGTCGTGTGGGCTCTGAAAACACCAGAGTGGGGAGTAGGGATTCTAAGAAGCCTTAGTTATTCCCATCTTTATTTGGAATTCCATGATGGACAATAAAGGTGGATGTCACCCAAGCTTTTCTAAGGAGTGTGAAGGTTGGGGTGGCAGAGGAGTTTGCAGTGTTGGTCTGTGTTATCCTAAAGATCCTGGTGCATCCCTTAGGAATTGTTGCTGTGCTTTCAGAGCTCTGCATGTCTTTAAAGTGCTGCAAGAATGTTCCATGTTGTTTTACATCCCTAAAACCTCCTTCTCTCCTTCCAGAAGGGCATGGGACACCCCTGAGTGCTGCCTAATATCTGTCCATGTCTGCAGGAAATGTTGCATGGGAATAAATGTGTATATGGGAAAAATATCTGTGCACTTCCCATTCCATAGGGACAAAGGAATGCAAAGATATCATTTAGAAGAAAGGCCTCTTCTTTCCATGCTGTTCAATGATTTTCTTTTTCTAGCTGAGGACAGGATATTTTCAGAGCTGCACGGAGATTTTGGGATTCTGTTTGACAGTAAAAGACATTGAGCCTTAAGAATCAAAGTTCCTTTCGAGTCTGCAGGAATATTTACTGAGTTGAAGCAACAATTTCTAGACTATGAGCAATGTCACCATTTGGTTTTAATTTTTTCGGTAGATACGAATATGCATTTAAGATGTTTAGAGCACATATACTTTATTATGTGAATCTTTGGAGAATCCCCCCAAATCAAAATGACATAAAAAAACAGCAGTTAGTTTCACTGTGGGATGCTCCCAGCATATTCTCTTCAGGGTGCAGTTAAGGACAGAGAAAGGTGTTGTTTTGGTTTGGGTAGATTAATTACAGATAAAACACTCATAAAGATTACTAGGTCCCATTACTTTTGCCCCTTCCTGTGACTTTATAAGAGGAAAGCAAAGGAGATGTACAACTTTTTGTCCTAATAATTGCCAGAACATAAAACACAAATGCCCTCCAGATGCAAGCAGTGATAGGAATTCATGGCTGTATTGTCAGGTAATGCAAACCAGTGGGACTCAGGTGAGGCTTCTGGGGTCAGAGAAAACAAATCTTCTGCTCTGTGAACTACAGTTGCACTGTGTCCATCGTTTCTTGCTGAAGATCATGCTCAGGGAGTTATTGCAGAGGAGCAGCTTGTTTGCATTCAGGCTGTTTGGCAATCCTGGGGAGGAGAGCACATGAAAAGCCTTTCAAGGTCTTCTCAGAGACACAGAATGCACAGGACTGACAGGGTCTGAAAAAACCTGGGAAGGAAATGTTTCATTTCTGTTGGATGTTTGTCTGCTGTAGGTGTGGACAAGTTCTGCCTGTTTGATCAGCAGAGCTGACCCATGATGTTCTGGCAGAGCACAATTTGGCTTTCACCTCAGTTCCTCAGCAGTGCCACAGGGCTGATGGGCAAAGGCTGTAAAATCAGAGCCCCTTGATCAAACTTCGATCAGCACCATGAGGAACAAAATGTTAGACCTGAGGGATCTCTTGACCCACCTGCAAGGCACACACCATGCAAAATGAAAAGCCTAATGCCCTTCTCTTTACCAAGAGACCCATCAGGATGCTCCTGTCAAAGTAGAGACATAAAACTTTGTGGATGTGTCTGACAGCTTTTCATCAGCTGAGCCCTTTCTGGCAAGGAAGGATGCTGGAGAATTCCTTTCAGTTCCATGGTTTTACTCTAATTCAAATTGTTCATCTGAGTTAAATCCTGACATTGGTTTGTGAGATCATCTTTGACCTGGAGACAAAGATATTCTGTTTAAAAAAAATNGATGTTCTGGCAGAGCACAATTTGGCTTTCACCTCAGTTCCTCAGCAGTGCCACAGGGCTGATGGGCAAAGGCTGTAAAATCAGAGCCCCTTGATCAAACTTCGATCAGCACCATGAGGAACAAAATGTTAGACCTGAGGGATCTCTTGACCCACCTGCAAGGCACACACCATGCAAAATGAAAAGCCTAATGCCCTTCTCTTTACCAAGAGACCCATCAGGATGCTCCTGTCAAAGTAGAGACATAAAACTTTGTGGATGTGTCTGACAGCTTTTCATCAGCTGAGCCCTTTCTGGCAAGGAAGGATGCTGGAGAATTCCTTTCAGTTCCATGGTTTTACTCTAATTCAAATTGTTCATCTGAGTTAAATCCTGACATTGGTTTGTGAGATCATCTTTGACCTGGAGACAAAGATATTCTGTTTAAAAAAAATCCATGGTACCACAATGATTTGTTGGCTGCTAAATTCTTTTGAGATCAACTGTTTCCTGGTAAGAGAGCTCCTGCAGGTTTAAGCAATCTTATTTTATTACTTGTACATCTTATGGCAAGGATCAATGACATAAAAGAAAGTAAATGAGAATGGTACTAATTACACAGCTGGAGTATATGTGAGTTTTCGGCCACTCAGAACTCAGGCAAGCTTGCAGTAAAATCAGTCATGTCCAAATCATGCTTTTTTTTACAGACATTCCAAAAACTTCCACCCCAGAGGTCATTGTGGAGAAATCAACTACACCGGAAGATGATGGCAGCATTGGGAAAACAACACCCTTGCCAAGGATTTTCAGTACAAAGAACATCAGCTTTGAGTTGTCCTCGAAGGAGTCCATACAACAGAACGCATCTGTTTTGCCAACAATGGTGACCTGCACGGATGAATTCCACAGCAGCGCTATTACAATACTGCCAGGTACAGTTTGGTGGCACAGGCGCAACCTTTCTAGGGACAGTGTCCTGTGGTGCTTGGTGCTCTCCTGCTTGTCAGCCTTGCCCTGGGCAGCCAGCAGAAATGAGAAAGACATTTGGTACTTTAGCAGGGAGACATGAAAGATGTTTCAAAGGATCTAAAAGAAATTATCTCAACTGTTTAATAGCTTTGGGAGGAAGAGGGGAAACACAATCTATTTTTTTAAAACATGGATTTCCTTATGACTAAATATTTCACCCCATAGAAGCAAACCTCCTGAAACAGCCTTCCTAAAACCAACAAAAAGTTATAGGTGGGGTGTGTTTTGAGGTGTGTTTTATTAAATCACTTTTTATATTTTGTGGGATTGTTTTTGTAGTCCTGAAGGTCATTCAAAGAGTAAAATCAAAACAATGCAGGAATTCTTTTGTTCCTGCAAGTGCATAGAGAAACTGTCTCCTCAAATTAATGTTGGAATTAATGACTGATCATTGGAGCCCCACTCTGTACTTTCCTCAAGTCACCAGACCATGATGTCTGCCATCTTTTCTGGTCCCTGAGCAGATCCTGAAGGGGAGAGAGTGAACATGCTGTCCATGGCTGTGCTGGCTTTGAGAGTCCTGCTGGCAAAGAGCATCGCCTTCAATGCACTCATGAGTATCAAGCTGTTTCTTTTCTGAGGTAAGGGAGCACTCAGCTTGGTTTGTAGAAAGACTGGAAGCTCATGCCAGGAGTGACTGCCTGTCCCTCTGTTTGTCCCTAGCCACTCAAAGAACGATGCCTATTCATCTTCTCCTGATTCCATTAAACAGCTCTTGCAGATTTCTGGGGAAAAAGGCAACAATGACGACCAAACCACACACAAGAAAACCAATTCCCCCCCAAGAAAGCAATTAAGACAAGCCCACCCTGCCTCCCAAAGGACAACGGAAACAGCATTTTTCTCTATCCAAAGCTAAGTTCTTGGTGGATGGTTCCCAAATTTTGTTTGCCAGAGCAACTCAGGTATTACCTGAACAGCCTAAGAGGTATCTCATTGATTATTTCAAGTGGCAGACTACAAAGCCTGGAGAAAAAAGACAGATAGATAAGGATTCGAAGGCAAGGATCCCAAAATACAAACATGTGGGAGCAAAGAGGGGAAGGGGAGGAATTTTAATTAAAGTATCCAAAGAGGCACAGAAGATAGTCCAGCCTAACTTTTGTGAGTGTGTCTGTCTTGATCTGACAGCTATCAAACAGTGGATAATTTCATTAAATGTAGTTCAAACCTCCCTTTGCTCTGTCAGGCATGGGGAATGAAGGCAAGAGGAACCCAAAGAAGACTAGGAAAGAACATGAACCAGCAGCACAAGAGACTGAACAAGGAGTGACAGAGCTGCTGACAGTGACGGCAGCTCTGCCACACTTAACAGTGACAGGGCAGCACCTTCTCCTGAAGACACGGAATACTGTTCACTCCTGCCTGGACAGCTGATTTACAGTGAAGAGTTTGAAGTGCTTTGCTACTCCCTCTCCTCTGTGAACTGAGGAGAGGGGGTTTATCCTCATCCTCCTGCTCAGTAGATCTCCCCACTCTCTGGCATTTGCATAGAAATGTGCAGCCTGCTTCAATGGCTTTGGAAACTCCAGCGCTCACTATGGATATATAACCTTTTAAAAGCACCTTTCACAGGCATGTTGTGTCACTGCTGTACAAATGGAGTTTTACTGCCGAGGGAATTCAAGCCCAGTAGTTGCCATTTGTAGCTTTGGGTTTAGATAGCTTTAATAACAATAAGTGTGTATTGCAGATGAGAAGAGCTGTGTAGGATCTGAAGTGAATCCATTCAATCAGATAATGTTCATTTCTTTATTAATCCTGT
>VZRL01000806.1:324944-360744 GCA_013397895.1 Origma solitaria | reverse complement strand
AGCCTCCTCTGGGCTCTCTCCAGAGCTCCAGGTCCTTCCCAAGAGGAGCTGAAGCACCCCCAGCTTGTCTGGGCCCCCCAGACCTGGCTCGGAGCAAAGCCTTGCCCTGAGCCTGACAAAGCTCAGCCTAACGTGTGCAGCTAGGCCTGGGGAATGTTCTGGCACATCCGCTCTTCCCAAATTATTTCCAAATCAGTGCCGTTGGGAATGTTGGCAGTTTCCAGCATGCCAGAATCTCCTGGCTTGGCTGAGTGCATGGAGACATGAATATTAATGTGCTGCTAGAGGTTGGGGTGGGAGTTGTTCCACCACAGAAAAAGAGCTGCTGTCAATGAGAATTTTTGTGGCAGAAATTTCCAGTGTGTCAAGGAAACAATCCCAAAATCCCAGCCTGCTTTGGGCTGGGATGGACCTCAAAGCTATCTCATTCCATGGACGGGGACACCTTCCACTAGCCCAGGCTGCTCCAAGCCTCATCCAACCTCCTCACCCAAAGGATGTATGAAACTAAACCCCGATGTTGGTTGCTTTTCCAATATTGTTCAGTTGTCAGAAAGGGTCTGGGAAACTGAAGATTCTCAGCTTTTCAGGGTTTAGGACCTATTTTAGAGTGAAAGTCAGGGATTGGGATGTTTGTTAAAGGGGGGGTGAAGAACCTTGTCCTTAGGATTGAGGGCTGGACCCTTCCCTCTGTCCTGCTCCAAGGCACGCGCTCCTCACATTCCCAGCTTTTCTTTGGCTGCTGGCACTCCTGGAGATGGGATAAGTGTGACACCAGCAGCCTTCAGGAGCCTTTGCAAAGATTTGGGATCTCCTCCTCGTGGGATTCACGCGGGATCACCGTGGCCACTTGTGAGTGAGGAAACCTGAGGGAAATGGGATTAAATTTCCCTGTCTGCTCTGGGGCTTCCTCCCTGTCACTGAATCAGATGGAACAGGAAATATTGTAAAACATTTCCATGCAGATGGATTTGTACTCCGAGGAACTTGAGGGATGACGGGAGCGAGCATTAGGGGAGAGAGAGCAGAAAGAGCAATCTGAGTGCCTGAGGAAAGTGCTGCTTTCCCCGGCTCCTGGCAGGAAATAGCTCCCAAATTGTCAGCTGCTTGTTTTAACACAAAATGTGTAAAAATCCCCCTGCTTTGCTCCAGGAGATGGGAAAGCTCTGGAGAGCTGCAGCTTCAGGGCTTGGAGACAGGGGGGAAAAAGTGTGGAAGGTTATAAGTCATAATATTGTGGCCTATTGCAGAGGCAGTGATTTTATTCCAGTGTAAGTCAGGGCTGTAGAGGAGGAGGAGGGAAATGGGGAAGGTTTGTGGGTGCTCAGGGCCTTCCCACCCCCCTCCTGCTCCGTGTCTGCATCTGGAGATCCCAATCTCTGTGCTGGGACCTGAACCCAAGCTGTCCTGGGATGCTCAGGGCCTTCCCAGCCCCGTCCTGCTCTGTGTCCACGTCTGGAGATCCCAATCTCTGTGCTGGGACCTGAACCCAAGCTGTCCTGGGATGCTCGGGGCTGGCAATGCCACACCAGAGCCCTGGGGCTGTCTGTGGGGCTCTGTACTCACCCGGAGCCGTGCAGGGCTCAGTGGCCCTGCTGGCCTGCAGGTGGGGGTGGGAAAGGGGAGACAATTCAGCCTTGGGCCTTAGTTCAACATCTGCTGTTCCACAAGGGCCTGGAGGAGCAGGGGCTGCAGTCAGAGCGGGGAGAGCTCGGGGAGCTGTGGGTACCAGAGATGGCTCATCCCTGATTGTCAGGGGCCTGATCCACAGGGAATTCAGAGCTGGAGCAAAGGGGATCAGGGGGACCTTGTGGCTCTGCACAGCTCCTGACAGGAGGGGACAGCCGGGGGGGTCGGGCTGTGCTCCAGGGAACAGGGACAGGAGGAGAGGGAACGGCCTCAGGCTGGGCTGGGGAGGCTCAGGGTGGACATCAGCAGGAATTTCCCCATGGAAAGGGTGGGCAAGGATTGGAGCTGCCCAGGGAGGGTTGGAGTGCCCATCCCTGCAGGTGTCCAAGGAATTCCTGGATTGGCACTCAGAGCTCTGTGCTGGGAACAAGGTGGGGATCAGGCTTGGCCTGAACTCAGTGACCTTGAAGGGCTTTTCCAACTTTAATGATTCTGTAAATTCCAGCACTCTTCCCCTGTTGCTTCATTTAGTTTCATGCAGAGAGCAGCCAGCAGTGCTGCTTCCCTCACTGAGGGAAAATCTGCATTTCCGAAGATGTGGAGCATCAAATGAATTTCATTTTAGGCCTAAAGTTTGTGTTGGGATAAAGGAGGCCAGGTTTTCCTGGAATCACTTCCCGTGCTGGGAGCCCACATCCCCTGCAGCAGCTTCTCCACAGACTCTGAAAGCACCAGAGGTTGGAAGGAGCCAAAGTGGAACATAAAATCGCAGCTCCTGAAGGTGCAATAAAACAGGAGAGGTCAGGACTGAATCCAGATGGGATCTGGGAGCTGCTGGGAGCACGCGCTGCTCATTCCCAGCTCCGGGGTTTGCTCCCATCAGCGCATGCTGAAAGATGTCAGCAGAGATGGTGTTGATGGAAAATAGACCCAAACATGCATTAATTGCCAGCTCAGCGAGGCTCAGACCCCTCGGAGATGCTTTGCACAAAGCAGCTGCCGCTGCTGAGTCATTGTGTTGGAAACTTTTCAGGGACTTTGCAGGGATGGGGTGGTTTTGCTCCGTTTCCTTCCGTGTGTGAGTTCCCTCTACTCCTCGTGCAGCTTTTCCTGCCTCTGTCCCACTCACCCAGCCCGGGCTGGTGGCCCTTGGAAATGCTCTGATGCTTGGAAATGCCTCCTCTTCCGCGATACGTTCCTTGGATAGGGCATTACCCGCCGGAAAATGGGATTTTATTGATGGGAAGAGGGGAAGGGAAGTGTTGGTGAGGAGGATGGAGGGGATGTGTGTGCTTGGGAAAGAGGAATAGTCCTGGGGGCACTTTGGGGTTGGTTTGTGGGGCAGGGATCGGGGTTGGGTTGAGAGCAGCACTCCAGAATCAGCAGATTCCTGCTCTGAGTGACTTTGGGGAGGCCATTTTGAGAAAACATCGAGTGCTTTGTGCCATCTCCTGACAGTTTTGATCCAGAGCTCTGTAAGCTCAGAGCAACATTCCAGAATGAGTCCAGAGGAGGCCCCGGAGCTGCCCCAGGGCTGGAGCCCCTCTGGAGCCAGGCTGGGAGAGCTGGGGGTGCTCACCTGGAGAGGAGAAGGCTCCAGGGAGAGCCCAGAGCCCCTGGCAGGGCCTGAAGGGCTCCAGGAGAGCTGCAGAGGGACTGGGGACAAGGGACAAAGGGACAGGACACAGGGAATGGCTTTAAGGTGGGGCTGGGTAGATTCAGATGGGATATTGGGAAGGAATTGTTCCCTGGGAGGGTTTGAGGCCCTGGCACAGGTGCCCAGAGCAGCTGTGGCTGCCCCTGGATCCCTGGCAGTGCCCAAGGCCAGGCTGGAGCATTCTGGGACAGTGGGAGGTGTCCCTGCCATGGCAGGGGTCGGATGGGATTGGATTTAAGTTCCCTTCCAACCCAAACCATTCCAGGATTCCATGATTTAGTGATTCAGCACACCGAATCTCCTGCAGGTTCAAAGCCATCCTACAGCCAGCACAGCTCATTATTTGCTGGATAGAATTCCCAAATTTCAGGAAAAAATAGATTATCTGAAAATTAGGGTTTATGAGCTAATTATTGTGAGTGGGTCTGTGTTTTGTGGTCTTAAATAAGTGCATTTTTCAGTATTTCATGAAGAATGGTGGTGTTTATTGTAAGGGTTGGCAAACTAATATTCCTGGAGCTCTTGGGCAGCCTGTTCAGGAAAAAGCAGGGAATTAGAATTGCAAATCAGGATTTCATCATCCTCAATCAGCGTGGCCAGCAAGGAGGGATGAATGAGGAGCTGCTGCTGCCTGAGGAGCCCCAGCAAGCACAGCCTCCCAAACCCAGAAATGGTTTGTGCTCCCCAGAGCGGCACTGGCGTGGGACAAAAACCCCAGGAATTTCAGTGTTTGGGAAAGGGGCGATGCTGCTCTGCAGAACAGGCAATAAATGCCAGAAGCAGTGTGGGGGAAGTTCCTTTTGGGTGGTTTTTGATGATCAGCTGGGGTGGTTGTGTGTTATCCTGATTATTCCTTTCCTAGCAACGAGGAGAGAGAAAAATACCCCTCAAAACATATTTAGGATTTATTATCTGGGGTGAAACCCCATTATCTGGGGTGAAAACCCCAATATTACATCAGTGCAGGTCTTTAATCTGGGAAGAGAGAGCACGGAATAAATTTATTTTTACACTTATTTTTATGCTCGGCGCTTCTGGTTTGTCTCAAAATTCCCAAAATATCCACTGCTATTTGTCAGGCTGCTGTGAGGCCAGGGAACATTCCTGAGCCTCCACAGGAACCTGCTGATGATTGAGGGAATAAAGGGACCAAGTGCTGAAGGGCCTGGAGTGTTTCAAGGCAGCAGCAGAGCTGCCTTATGTAACTTTGCTGAAAGATACGGAAAAAAAAAATAACATTCCGGGCTGGTTTTCCGGTTTCTGTGCGATTTCTGGGGAAATATTTGAAGTTTCCCTGGAGGAGCATCAATGTTGGGGCTGCCAGGATGGCCCGGTGGGAGGAGGGCTCCTCGTTAGCACGGCCCGCGAAGGCTAATTAATAAACAGATGGAATCTGGAGATGTGGCTGGAGATCCAAATGAACAATTTGGGGATTTCAGAAGCGTGGGGGAGTGGGAGGGAGGGTTCTGATCCAAGCCCTGGGATTTTATTCATTTCTGTCCTGTTGATCCTGCAATTCCTGGGTTTTTACTCAGGATAATTATTGAACTGTCTAAGAAACTCCAGGGGAAGAATCCAGGGAATGATTATTATCCTTCCCACCCAGCACCGTGTGATTACTGCCACGCTCCCTGCAATTAGCCATGGCAAATTCGGGATGCTGGATGCAGGGAAAGCTTGGATTGTGATGGGAGACACCAGGAAAACAGGAATGGGGAGGGGAAACGCACAAACCCAGCCTGGTGGGGCAGGAAAATGCAAGAGCTCGTGGAATTGTCTGTTCCGGAATTAGCA
The DNA here is from genome assembly GCA_013397895.1 of Origma solitaria. NCBI lineage: Eukaryota > Metazoa > Chordata > Aves > Passeriformes > Acanthizidae > Origma > Origma solitaria. Next base: position 355,664 of record VZRL01000806.1, on the reverse strand, counting down.
GTGAATGAATTTGGCTTTTTTTCCAAGAACGATGAGGAGAATGTTGATGGCCAGTGTGGCAGATGTTCGTTCCACAGGATGGTTCTTCCCAGGCATGGAGGGTGGAGGGACAGGACAGGGGAATGGCTTCACACTCCCAGAGGGGTACGTGGGATTTTGGGAAGGAATTCCTGGCTGGGAGGGTGGGCAGGCCCTGGGATGGAATTCCCAGAGCAGCTGTGGCTGCCCCTGGATCCCTGGCAGTGCCCAAGGTTGGACAGGGCTTGGGGGACAGTGGGAGGTGTCCCTGCCATGGAATGGGATGAGCTCTGAGGTCTCTCCCCACCCAAACCATTCCATGATCCCATGATTTGGACCTGTCTGTGTATCTGTGTGTTTTTCTCCATCCATGGACGTTTGGGATGTTTTTCATGGATAAGATGCAGAATTCCATGGGCTCCACAAAATCCCACAGCTCCTGTCCAGCCACACTGGGGCTGGAGCAGAGCCAAGGAGAGGTGCAAACCTCTGGTGTATGGATTATCCATACTCCATCTTGACCTTTTCCTTATACCTTTAATTTGCCCCTGTTTTTATGAATATTTTCTATTTTTATAAATAGCATCAATAGAACAAAAATACAGGTTTATGTCTCATCTCCAGTTAGAGGAAAGAAGCACAAGAGTTTTTCCAGTCTGGAAGAGCCTTTCCTCAGCTTTGAGTGCGTCGGAGCAGGCTGGGCAGTGGGAGCGAGGATGGAATGACACTGCCACTGTCCCCCTTGCGTGTATTGTTCAATTGGACTTGGCATCTTAATTGCTCGAACAGCTCCTCATTCTGCCTCTCCTGCTCGGAGTTAACTGCAGGGAAAGGCTCTTGGGGTATGGATCCTCCGAGATGGAGATCCCTGTGGGGTGAACCCTGCTCCTGCTGCTCGGGGCACCTCCTCCTCGGGAATCGGGAATGCTATGGATCACTGATAACGATGGAATTTATACCTCGCCTATAGGAACGCCGCTCATACATCACCTAGAGAATTCCCATTATACACCAGCTATAAAAATCCCACTACCCATCACCTATACAAACACATCCCCTATGAAAATCCCCTTTATGCCCATTTCCCGACACCTTTGATTCCGGCTGATGGATAAAATCCCTTCCTTTGGTTGTCAACGTGAAACGTCTGGAGACTTCAGGGGGAAAAAAATAAAAAAAACGGCGAAGGGAAAATCTGGCGGCGGCTGCTGCACGTTCGGTGCCACGGAACTTTGTGCTTGCCGAGGGGGAGGCAGCGCCACATCCGCGCGGCCCCGCTGTCACCCCCTGTCACCCCCGCGGGGTGCGGGTGGGGCAGGGCGGCGTGGGCAGCTCCCTGCCAGCATTCCCCATCCATCGCCTGGCGCCGCGGCAAGCGCTTTCCTTCTCCTCCGTCCGTCCATCCATCCGTCCATCCTCGCTGTCCCTTTGTCCCCGGGTCCCCTCCCGGCTCCGGCTCCGCGGGGGCGCGGGGGGGCCGCGGTTTGGGGAGCCGCTCCGGGGCGGATGCAGCCCCACCAGCCTCCCACCCCTGACGTCTCGATGCACCGGGGAGCCGCGGCGGGTTTGATGTGCAGCGGCGGGATCCGGAGCTTGTAAATCTTGTAAAATTCCATTTTATGCAGACGGAGACACAAATCGGCCGGCGCTGCGCGGGGCGAGGCTGCGGCTGGCGCGCTCCGTGCTGCGGGATCCGCCCGCGGGCACAGCACCTGGAGCCGCCCGGGCAGCCATGGGCAGGGCCGGGGGGCCGGGCACAGGCACAGCCCCGCTCCCGGGGGACGGCGGGGACAGGAGGAGTGACAGGCACGGGCGGAGCGCGCAGCTCTCCCCTCTCGGCTCGCAGTGACCCCTGGCAGGGAGCCTGCCTGCCGTTCCCGGGCCGCCCGGGCCTGTCCCACCCAGCCCCGCTCCCTGCTGCCTCCGAGCCTCACCTGGACCTGCGCCCCCGGAGCCTCATCCCCGCGGATGCTCCGGGGAGGCACCGCGAGCGGAGTTTCTGCAGCGTCACAAAACTTTGCTCCGGCTCGGAATGAAGGAGGGATGTGACCTGGAAAGGAGAAACGGGAAAAAGGGGATGTGATGTTGCTGCGGCTTGGAAAAGCCTTCTCTCCTCCCGTCTCAAGATCACTGGAAGGGATTATACAAATGAGAGCAGGAAACTGCAGTCTGGGGGGTGCCAGAAATAGATGTATTTTTTCTTTCTCCTGCTAGAAATGAAGAAATTTGGGAGTCCGTAGAGGCTGTTCCACATGCACCCTCACTTTTTGATTGCCAAGGCGTTTGCATTCCTCTAGAAAGTGCCGTCCGCCCTGCCTGGGAGCTGCCATGCAATCCCAAGGAGTCCAAACTCCTGCAAACATCTCCGTGCCCTGAGCCAACTCCAGAGGGACACAAGTTTGGAACAAGCAGGACCTGTCCTGACTCTTCTCGGATGATAGAAGAGAAGGATCAGCCGGGAAGATGTTAAATATTAATATTTTACCCAATCGCCGCCATTCGTGGATTTGGTGAGTATGCCATGGGTTTGTCCAGATCGCAGCAGTTCTGGTGGGCACAAAAGCTTGGAAATCGGGATTTTTCCTGGCTGGAAAGCAGAGAGCATGGATAAGAGGGTTCCTGGAGCTGTGGGCTTGCTGAATATTTTCTTCTCTCGTCTTCCCTGATACCCGATTTTGATCTTGCGACGCCTCGAACGGGGACTGCGGGGACAGGGTGGGGAAAGGATGGAAAATTTCATGTTGTGCTGGTTTATTTTCCTCCTAAGGTGTTTACGAGCCTCAATTTTCCTTTAAAAATTAATGAGTCCCTGAAACATCCTTTCGCTTGAGTGATTCCATGGTGCCACCTCGGCACCTTCTCCAGGCTCCTGTCAACCCCTGTTGCATTTTAATGAGCAGATGGAGCAGCTGCTGCTGCCTCCGCTCCGGCCACGGCTGGGAGAGAGGAGAGCCGAATTCCACAGGCATTTCCCGCGTTGGGGCCAAGAGACGGCCCCAAAATGTTGTTTTATAGGTAACAATTCGCTGGTGGAGCTCTGGGTTGGAGCCTTTGGGTGCTGTGATCCGTGTGGTCTTCCAGTGTGGATAATCTGTGAGAAGACAGAATATCGGGGTCATTTTCTATTCTAGATATTCAGATCCTGCGTTCTGCGATCTCACCTAGACACAAATATTCTGGTTTTACATGGAATTTAGTCTCTGTAATCTCATTATGGCTGGCAGGCGTTTCACCGTGGCTCTGGGATGAACCTGTGGCTTCATATTTGTATATATTAATAAAAATATCCAGGTTTTGAGCCTTGGAGCGGCGCTGGGGAGGGACAGGTTGGGTTGGGTTCTCCAGAGCACGTCCTGCTCATCCTTGAGAGCCGCGTGTGGGACAGGAGAATGCGCAGGGAAATAGTGAAACAGGAAAAATGCAGAGCTTGTGTTAAAGTCATGGAACCCTGGAATGGATTGGGTTGGAGATCACCTTGTCCCACCCCTGCCGTGGCAGGGACACCATCCCAGGGTGCTCCAGCCTGGCCTTGGACCCTTCCAGACCCTCACAGGGAAGAATTCCTTCCCAACATTTCTTCCTAACATCCAATCAAAACCAATCTATCTTGAATTTTTTCCCATGGCTTCCTTCCACTTGATGTGTTGCAGAGAGAGTTGGGTTTGCTGTAGAAAATTCCCCCTGAGGAGGAGCCCAAATGAGCCAAGAAAGAGAAATATTGGGTGGGAAGTGTTAATTAATTAGCCAGACATACAAATGAAGGGAAGAGGAGAGTCCGTGGGGATTAGTTATGGACAGCTGAGGGAGTTACGGCAAAATGTTTCCTTTGGAGAAAGGAGAACCGCATCTCTGTGGCTGCAAGAGAATAGAAATAGTTTTAGCTCTAGGAACTGAAATAAAGACTGAGCAGCCCTGAAGTGCTACCGGGGGGTTGTCAGGGATGGGGCCTGAGACAGATCAGAGCCGTCCGATCAGTCAGGGAAGTTCCAGGGAACCAAAACTGTGCAGCTCCAGGGGAGCCCTGTCAGGGTAGGGATTTTTATAGGAAGGGGTAAAGGTTATCCTAAAATCTCCCTGCACCTGTGCTGGGGAAAACAAAGCCAGTTCTTCACCCCAGGCTGGCCTAGCTTCAGTCAGGCTGAGCCTGGCTCATCCTCACCTGAGAGAGCTCCTGGTGCTGTTCAGAGCCCACATCGTGGCTGACACTCATTCATCGCTGGGTGAAATTCCCTCAGGGATTTCTTTCCTCTGGAATAATCTTTTGGGGCTTCTTCTGAGCTTCTCCCTCCTCTGTCCCATCACCCAAAAGGAAATGTTTCACTGGATCTGCACCCCGGTCTAGGGGAGGATGTCCTGGTTGGATGAGGTGACCCTTTAGGGTTCCTTCCAAACCATTCCATGATCTGTGGATGGCCTTAGCTCCCGTGGATGGCTTTAGCTCTCCCCAAGCTCAGGAGAGGAGCTGGTGGCTTCCACGTGGCCAGTGTGGGCCATCGGCCACTGCTGCTCTTGGGGGGCAGAGGGGAGGGCTCTGCTCGGTGCTCTGGGGTGGGAATGGGGCTTTGAACATGTCCTGGGCAAATGGAAATTGGGATTGCACCCAGGTCCTGCTGGAGAAACGTGGGAATTCCCGGGATCCTAACTCAGCTCTGGCCCCTGCTGCAAGCACTGTGTCGGGGGGAGCAGAAACTCTCACGATGTGAAGTGGTGGGCCCAAATCCCAGGATTTCTGACACTCAGGAATCTTGGAAAGGTGCTCCAGAGCTGCCAGGTCCTGCTGGGGAAATGCAGGAATTCCTGGGTTCCAAACTCAGGCCTCTGCTGTGAGCTTTCTGGGGGGAACAGAAACTCTCATGATGTGAAGTGGTGGGCCCAAATCCCAGGATTTCTGACACTCAGGAATCTTGGAAAGGTGCTCCACTGCTCTCAGATAGCAGCTGGAGTGGCAGCTCCTCCTGGAACCTCTTTGTGCTGGAATATAAACAGATTTGTCAGGGTTGTGATAAGCAGGGGGTGACAGAGTCACCCTGACCTTGATCCCCTCAGCTCCTGCTTCAGGCTCAGACGTTGAGTTGGGTGTGAGGCTGGAGGGCTTTTCCATAGTGTGGTGCCATGGTCATGGAATCCGTGAGGCTGGAAAAGCCCTCAGACACCACGGAGTCCCCATGGCCTCAGAGCCACATCCACAGGGATTTTAAATCCCTGGGCAGCTGTGCCAGGGCTGATGGCCCTTTCCAGGAAGGAATTCTCCCAAATATCCAACCTGAACCTCCCCTGGCACAACCTGGCGCTGTTTCCTCTTGTCCTGTCGCTGTTCCCTGGGAGCAGAGCCCGACCCCCCTCACTTCACTGACAAATTTCACTTTGATTTTTATACTGAGTTTCCAAATCCTTGGGGCTTGGTGTGGGAATTAGCACTCTCCAGATCTGTGGGTTAAACCTTCTACTCACCCTGTTCCCATGGATTTCAGCTGTACCTTAAACCGTTTTGGTTTTCCTCACGGATTAATTCCTATAAATAGGCAGGATTTCCAACAAAGCAATGATTTATATGCAGGAGGTAGATTTGAGAGACAGAAATCTGTAGGCACAATTTAGAAAGAAGAGGCCAAATATTTCTCCTGTGCTCACAAGTGCCTGGAGGAAGCACAAAGAACTCGCTGTGGAGCTGTGTCTGCTGCAAAGACAATGCCTGCCTGAAAGGGAATTGGGAATAACGATGGGATTTAATTGGCAGCGTTTGGCTGGGTGGGAAGCTGGAGATGGAGGGATTCCGCCGGAGGAGCGGCGTTGGTATTTAGTGACCTTTCCCTTCTCTTCAGGCTGTGTCTTTTCAAGTTGTTCCTGGCTGTGTTTTCCTGCTGCTTTTGAAAGGCACAAGATAAGAGTTAGAGGCTGCTCGTGACGTATTTGCATTTCCATATTTCCATTCATTATCTTCACTTCCAGGGAAGGGATCTGGGTAGCTTCACCGGGGTGGGAAACTTTTCAGCCAGGTTCAGGGACTTCTCTGCCTCTCATGCACACAGGGCTGTTTTTCCAGGCCATTCCTCCTCCTCCTGCTGCTCCTTCCTGGTCCTACAGGTGCAGTCCAAGCCCTCCCTGGCAGGGATGAGCCTGGATGGAGGGGCTGTCCCCAGCCTGGCCTCGGTGATGTCCAGGGAGCCTCCCTGGGGACAGGTGGCAGCCAGGGGTGAGCCTCTCTTGGTTTGTGGCAGTCCAAAAGGACCTGGAGCTGCTGAGAGAGTCCAGAGGAGGCCCTGGAGCTGCCCCGGGGCTGGAGCCCCTCTGGAGCCAGGCTGGGAGAGCTGGGGGTGCTCACCTGGAGAGGAGAAGGCTCCAGGGAGAGCCCAGAGCCCCTGGCAGGGCCTGAAGGGCTCCAGGAGAGCTGCAGAGGGACTGGGGACAAGGGATGGAAGGACAGGACACAGGGAATGGCTTCCCATGGCAGAGGGCAGGGCTGGATGGGATCTTGGGAAGGAATTGTTCCCTGGGAGGGTTTGAGGCCCTGGCACAAGTGCCCAGAGCAGCTGTGGCTGCCCCTGGATCCCTGGCAGTGCCCAAGGCCAGGCTGGAGCATTCTGGGACAGTGGAAGGTGTCCCTGCCATGGCAGGGGTGGGATGGGATGATCCTTAGGGTCTTTTCCAGCCTGCACCATTCTGGGATTCTGTGGATGCAAACTCAGCTCTCAGCATTTCTAAGAAGTTCTGGGGCTTTTTCCACCCTCGCACCAGAGCTGCCTTAGGGATGCAGATTCCTGTTTCTAAAGCTTGATCAGGATTTCTTTCCTAACCCTCTTCTCCGGGGGCTAATAACTGGGATTCGGATTTCTTTGAGCTCCAAACTCCCTGGCGAGTTAGGCAATCTCAGGCACTCGGTGAGCACCACGATGGAAAAGGGGTTTCTTTTTTTCTTTACGGCAGAAAGAAGTGAAATTTAATAAGGGGAATTTGGGCTTCCCTGCTAGCCTGGAGTTCGTCACACACAAAGAATTCCAGAAGTTGAGTGAATTTTTCTGTGTAAGCACAGCCTCCCCAGCTGGGCATTTCCAGCTCCCCATTTCCACGGAGCCAGGCCCCTGCAATTTATCCCCTTGGAGGCTGGGAATAATGGAAGAGCTTTTCCAGGGGCTGTGCAGCGTTCCCAACCCAACTTCTGTGCAGGATAAATCCAGGTGCCCCTGGTTCAGAGTTCCCAACACGGAGCAGGACAGGTGGCTTTGGGAACTGTTCTCTGCTCCCCAGCCCCAAAGCTCAGCCCAGATTTAATCCTGAGAACTCAACAAAGGATTTTCCAGAGCTTTTCCCTGTCCTGCCATCGTGCTGAGCCCTGGGGACACAGGGATGTCACAGTGGGGCTCACTCCTTATTCACAGGAGACTCTTCAGGACTCCTCACAGGAGTCCAGGTGCGATTAAAACCTTTCCCCCCAACTGCAATCCCAAACCTACCATCACCATCCCTCTCCTGTTCCCACTGCCCTGGGAGTTCTGGACAGTGGCAGATGGATTCGGTGGCCTGATGCCACCAGAGCACAGCTCTGGCTCCAGGCAGGGAACAGCTCCGCTGCTCATTGTGGGAGCTGCGAAAGGAAGATCCTGAGGCTTAGAATTGTGGAATCATGGAATCATAGAATTGTGGAATCACACAGTCATGGAATCACAGAATCATTGAATGATGGAATCACGCAATCATGGAACCACAGAGTAATAGAATCATGGAATCACAGAGTCACACAATCATGAAATCACAGAATCACACAATCATAGAATCACAGAATCATGGGATCACACAATCATGGAATCACAGAATCATAGAATCACGTAATCACACAATCATGGGATCACAGAATCACGGAATCACACAATCATGGAGTCACAGAGTCACACAATTGTGGAATCACGGAATCACACAATCATGGAATCACAGAGTGCCACAATCACGGAATCACAGAATGGCCTGAGCTGGAAGTGGCCCAGAGGGTCGAGTCCAGTTTGTAACATGGAACACCTTCATTCCATGCCCTATGAAATGTTTTTTTCAATGAGGGTTGGAAAATTATTCCCTGAATTGTGTGAATCCCAACAAAAAGAGCCATTCCTTTCCTTTGGAAGCATAAAGAGTGTCCTTCCTCAGCGTTTGCACCGTCTTTGTTCTGTTTATCACAGAATCCCAGCCTGCTCCGGGTTGGAAGGAGCCTTAAAAATCCTCTCATCCCACCTCCCTCCGTGGGGCAGGGCTGGCCCTCGCTGCTTCTTTTAATTGCGCTTTTATTGATTAAAACCCCGATGAAGGGCGTGAAGAGATGAAAATAAAGCAGGAGAAGGCTCGGGAGAGAGAAAAACCCCAGCTCTTGCCAGGTTTTTGCAGCCCATCCGTGCTGAGTTCACCAGACGCGCTTTGAGCGCTCCGGCTGACGTCAATGGAGCGGCGGAATGGGAGCGCTGCGAGCTCCCAGCGCATCCCAGCCCTGCCCTGGCACCGCTCCAGCCCTGGCTGCTCCCAAAAAACCTCCCCGCGCTCAGGGAGCCCTCCTGATCCCGCACAATTAACAATAGCCGTGTCGGGGGTGTGTGAAAGTGCTAAAGCTGCTCGCCGAATGCTGGGATTTTCATTTGTTGGGGGGAGAAGGAAGCGAATTGCAAAGTAACAGAATTGTTTGGTTGATTTATGAAGGGATTTATTAATCATTTTACAGGGTCTAGTCATAATTTTATAGAATCTGTTTCTCCCCAACCCTAATTACTTGTAGGGTTTTGTTGCTTTTTAATGTAAACTCTTATTTATAAGTCTCTTTTTTTTTAAATGAAACTCTAAATTCTAGGACAGAAAATGCCTGCGAGCCTTTCAGAGCAGTTTAGCTTTTTTTAGCTTTTTGTTGGAAGGAAAAGCCTGGGAAAAATGTGTTAATTGTATCGATCTGGGAATGCTGCAAGGGAGCTCAGTCCCATGCCACCGAGCTGATGGATTCCTGCTGGGAAGCCTCATCCCACAGATCCTTTGGGTTTTTGGGGAATTGTCCCAATCCATCCAACCTTTCGTGTGAAATGTGAGCAGGGACGGCATCTCCTCATCCCACGGATCACGGGAGGGGGAAACGCTGGGAGAAATGGGAATGAGTGGGGGAAATGTGGCCTGGATGAGGGCTCAGGACACAGCAGGGAAGGGAGGAAATGGTGTAGGAAGAAATTAAATTATCCTCACTCTCTCTAGCACTCCAGAAAATTAAACTCCCGAGTTGACACACCCTGGTGATGAGGGAAGAACTGGGATAGAGAGGTGGGAGAGCCGGGAAGGGCATCAGGAGACCTCTGCCAGCCCTGGTTGGGATGAATCCACCGCCTTCCCCTCGGGAGGAGGGATTCGGGAGAGTCACAGAATCCTGGGCTGGTTTGCCTTGGGAATGCCCTTAGAGCTGATGTGGGCAGGGACACCGTCCCCAGCCCAGGGTGCTCCTGGTGTCCCCTGGGGCTCCTCGGGGCTCCTTGGGAATGCTGGAGAGGCTCCTTGGGAATGCTGGAAAGGCTCCTCGAGGGCTCTTTGGGAATGCTGCTCCTCAGGGCACCTTGGGAATGCTGGAGAGGCTCCTTGGGAATGCTGGAAAGGCTCCTCGAGGGCTCTTTGGGAATGCTGCTCCTCAGGGCTCTTTGGAATGCTGGAAAGTCTCCTTGGGAATGCTGGAAAGGTTCCTCAGGGCTCCTTGGGAGTGCTGGAGAGGCTCTTTGGGAATGCTGGAGAGGCTCCTCGGGGCTCCTTGGGAATGCTGGAAGGGCTCCAGGCAGTGCCCGTGTTGGCTCCGCTTCCAAAAGGCCATCGGTGAGTCAGCGCCAGTGCTTTTCTCGGGAAGAGGCTGCTCCTGACTCTCCTGCCAAGTGGAAAATGAAACCTTTGCAGCGAGAGAAAACAAAGGAAAGCGAAGGCCTGAGGCTGCACGGTGCTGCTCTGGGCACTGCAGCTTCACCACGGTTTTATCCTTAAAATCGACTCTGTTTTGCTGGAGCTTTCCAGGCATTCCATCCAGAGCAGGGGGTCTTGTTCTGCTGGTGGCATCACCCCTGGGATTTCAGTGGGAAGTTTAAAGGAATTTTTGCTTGAATTTTAACAGTTTGTGTTAAGCAGCAACAGCAAAACTAAACTTAATTCTGTAGTGGTTACCACAACTCTGAAACTTCATAAAAATTCCCACTTTTCCGACGAAAGATTCCCACATTTCCTTTTCCTGGCTGTTCAGGTCTGCCTGGATTGGATATCAGCAGGAAGCTTGTGTCTGTAACACATGGGGCAGATGTGGACTGTGGGATCAGAGCAATTCCCTTTGCTCCCAGGGAGCTGCTGCATCCCAGGGATTGGGGATTCTGTGGAATGTCCCAGGCTGTGCTCCCACATCTGTGTTCATGGTGAGGGAATGGTGCTCAGTGTTCCCTGCAAGCCCCAGGGTATTCCAGCCTGATGTTTGTCCCTGTGTTCTCAGGTGGAGGCGATAGGTGTAGCTTTGCTGCTGAACTGAGAGTGAATTCATCCAAAGGTTTGATTCCTTGTAAAATATTTTCAGAAGCCGTGGATGGAACATGATGGGTTGATAAGATAAACTCATGGAATTATTGCATTATTGGATGGTTTTTTGGATAGGAATAGAAAAAGCAGAAGACTGGGAAAAGCAAATAGAGTTGGAAAAGATGCCCAGGTAGTGGTGCGGATTCCTGCTCCCACGGGATGAAACTTTGCCATGGATCACTGCCAGGAAAAAGCAGATTTTCCCCATTGGAAGCAGCAGATCCCGTGGTGCCTGCCCTGGCTCGGGAGCTTTTGGATTTCGGGGGTTTGGCCCACGCTGAGAAGCCCCGGCAGGAGCCAAAGCCAGCAGCTGGGATTGGTGGGATTGTTTATGGGAGTCGGGAATTGGGAGAGGAGCTGGCTTTGACAGACAGGATATTTTTGGCTTTGAGGAGAGCACGAAATACAACTTGGAGTACTCCAGTTGAGGCTCCCAACAGGGGAGCTCTGGCGGGGAGCTGAGGAGGAGAGTGGGCGATCCCGGAGCAGCCATGGGATCCCACAAGGACAGGCTGCTCCAGGGAGCCTGGCATTCCCCAGCCAGCAGGAATTCAGCTCTGCAGAGGGACGGGCAGGACTCCTGGTGTGTACGGGTTGGGAAAATGATAAACACTCGGTTCCCTGCCTGCTGGAGAAGGACAGGGAGCTGGGAAGGGCTGGACATGGGTCGCAGGAAAGGTGAAATGAGGCTGAACCCAGAAATGCTGGGAATAACATGAGAAATGATGTGGAAGTCGGGAAAGGAGCGCGTGGAGTAGCAGCCACGGTATGTAGGGCAGCACTGACGTCGTTCCCGGGAAGGCAGAGCCGCGCTCTGCAGCTCAGCGCTGGCGGCAGCAAACGAGGCACAGCAGCACGGGGCGGCCTGGGGAGGGCTGGGGGCCTGCAGGAGCCCCCCAGGTGTGACCCCACCTGCAGAGCTGCTCCAGCCCGGGATCCAGCGGCACAGGGATGTGCAGCTGCTGAGAGAGTCCAGAGGAGGCCTCGGAGCTGCTGGAGCCCCTCTGGAGCCAGGCTGGGAGAGCTGGGGGTGCTCACCTGCAGAGGAGAAGGCTCCAGGCTGGGCAGGGCTTGGAGCAGCCTGGGACAGGGGGAGGTGTCCCTGCCCATGGCACTGAGTGGCCTTTGAGGTCCCTCCCAACCCAAACCAGTGTGGGATTCCATAATCCAATTAAAATCTCTGTACCTGTGTAATTAGCTCTTAGCTACCTGTGTGACAGAAGTGCTCTCTGGCCTTACGTGCCACACCACAGTGTGCGTGCCGCTTGCAGGGAATGTCAGGATTCTCTGGGAATTGTAGGCTGGAGCCCCACAGGGAGAGACTGACAGAATGACAGGGCTGAGAAAGGCCTTTCCCCACCTGACTTCACAGCCTCATTTCCAAACTCGTTCTGTTCTTTCATCTCCTGCTGTTTATGCACATCTCAAAGTGCGTCTGCAGCCTTTACCTTCCAACATATTCCCTGCAAGGAACACTGGGAACATCCGAAGTTCCCTTTCTGGATGAATTAAAACCCTCTCCTTGTGCGTTATCATGGAATCCCAAACTGATTTAGGCTGGAAGGGACCTTAAAAGTCACTTAGTGCCACTGCTGATGGAGACAAACCCTGGGCAGGGACACCTCCCACTGTCCCAGGCTGCTCCAAGCCCTGTCCAGCCTGGCCTGGGACACTGCCAGGGATCCAGGGGCAGCCACAGCTGCTCTGGGCACCTGTGCCAGGGCCTCAAACCCTCCCAGGGAACAATTCCTTCCCAATATCCCATCTGTCCCTGCCCTCTGGCAGTGGGAAGCCATTCCCTGTGTCCTGTCCCTCCATGCCTTGTCCCCAGTCCCTCTGCAGCTCTCCTGGAGCCCTTCAGGCCCTGCCAGGGGCTCTGAGCTCTCCCTGGAGCCTTCTCCTCTGCAGGTGAGCACCCCCAGCTCTCCCAGGCTGGACAATCTCTTTGATTACCTCCGTCAGATCCCTGCACTTGTTTCCTCACGTTTCCCCAATTCCATGAGTATTTCTCTCTCGATGGTTTCACTGCAGGAGGATTGTCCTCTGCTGCCAGGGCCACAAATGTGCGATAGGGAACCATTCTCTGAAACCCTGGGCTCGGTTTACACCGGTGCCAGTTCTGTGGCACGGGGAGCCAAGCGTGCCCCATTCCCTGCACCCCAGTCAGACATGGCCCCGGTTTGTTTGTGCTGACCCCGGAGCTGCTGGTGGCACGCTGAGCCCTGCTGGCTGATGCTCCCTGCGGCACACAGGAGCTGGGCTATTCTGGGATCCCATCCGGGAACAGCCGTGACTCATCAGCTGCAGCAGCAGCCACAGAGGAGATGGGGAGCTATTTATTACGGCTCTTGGAAGCTGCGAATTCTTCTGAGCGGCAAGTTCAGCTAGAAATTATGTAATTATTCCTCCTGGATGGTTTCTCTTATTGGTTTGTAATTACAAAATCTTCGCAGCACACTCCTGGATTTTGAGATGAAATCCTGGGAATGACTTTGTGCAAGGAGAAGGGAGAGATTCCATCTTCCCTTGTTTACGTTTGTTTGGTTTGACTTTAGCAGGGATGGGTTTGTGGTGGTGGTGTTGCACAAACTTCATCTTTTTTTTTTTTTNGATTTTTTTTTTTTTTTTTTTTTTGGGAAACTGTTTCACTCATCATTTACTGGTTTGGAAGTTTATAAACAAATGTTTGGGGTGAAATCCTCTGGTCTTGGAAACCGGCAGGAGGGGAATTCCGTGTGGGTGGGAGAAGGGCTGGATGTGTAACCGTGGAGGAGTTGTCCTTACGAGTCCCAAATGCTTCCCAGAGAGGGATGAGGAGATCCAGGAGTTTTTAGGGAGGGTGTGCTGTTCCATAAACAGCCGTCATTGCCCGGATGTGCTCATCGGGAAAAGCATCCCCACTATTCCCCGAAAGTGAGGGGAAGGTTATTGACAGAACCTTTTTCCTAAGAAAGAGGGGAAAGTGGGTGTGAAGCCCTCCTGGAGCAGCCTGGGCGTGGTGGGCGCCTGGCCCGGGGAGCTGGGGACACTCCTGGTCCCCTGGAGCAGCATTCTCCCCTGGGCTGTCCCTTTCCATCCCCGTGGAAGCAGATCCTCCGCCCCGATGCTCTGCGCAGTCGGGATCAGGCTCCCCGGCACCCAGGAAAGCTGCAAGAGGGAATTAGGGAGCCCTTGAACCTCGCCAAAGTGCTCCTGACAGGCTCCACTCGTGCTTTGCTGAGGGTTGGATAAATATTTCTCGGTTTTAATCCCCATTAAAAGAGAAAAAAGCCATGTCCTTCTGTTTATAATCTCACAGCTGGGCTATAAACTCATCACGGCCTGAGTATTCCAAAAGTTACACAGAGGGTGAGCTGGCCAAGCTCTTGGAAAGCTCTAAATCCCATTTTAATGTCCAGTTATCTTAGGGAAGTCTATTCTTTTTACACTGATGGTGAATAATTTGGCTTTAATCTTCATTATCTGCTCTGTTTTGACTTTGCTGGTCCATTTTTATCACTCCCTTAGGAAGAGGTGTTTAAAGGTGGTTTAGCAATAACTTTGGAAGGGGAGATAAATTAAAAATGTGAAGGCACTGATGGCATGGATCCGTCCCAGGTGCATCATTCAAGGTCCCGTTGGGTGTTTTGAATTAGACTTTTTTTCCCCGGGATCATGTAGAATCATGGAGTGGTTTAGGTTGGAAAATCCCTCTGAGATCATTCAGTCCAACCATCCCCAGCACTGCCCAGGCCACCACTGCCCCGTGTCCCCAAGTGCCACATCCACAGGGATTTCAAACCCCTCCAGGGATGGGGACTCACCCCTGCCCTGGGCAGCTGTGCCAGGGCTCACAGCCCTTTCAGGGAAGAAATTTTCCCAATATCCAGGGTGGATCAGGAATGAGCTGTCCCAGTCCTGGCGGTCTCAGATCCTGATCCCACCTCGGGCTCCTTCGGGAGCCATTCCCTCGGCTAGCCCCAATCCCAGCCCTTATCCCAGCCCCTGCCCACCTTGTCCCTGCTGCAGAACCCCCTGGAACATTCCGTGGGGGTGGCAGCAGCGTGGGGAACAGCACAGCTGAGCCCTGGACAGACCTCACCGGAAAAGCCCCCAGGGAAAGATGCTGAAGGCAGCCCGAGGAAGCGCAGGCAGGAATTTCTTATAACTCATCGTGTGTCAGCTAAAAGGAGAATTCCCACCCGCGTCAGTGCTTCCCGGCTCCAGCAAAAGCCCCGGGGGCGTTGGTGACATCACAAGGAGCGGAATGAATTCACGGCCAGGGTGACGCCAGGGAAAATTCCGGGGCTCGGCAGAGTGGGGCAGGGAAAGGCTGAGCTGAGAGCTCAGGGGTCCCAACTGTGATCCGAGCCCGGGTTTGGAACCAAAATCGTCTCGTTCTCCCAAACAAACATTTCCGGATGCCCGAGAGAGGAGCAGAGGGGATTCTGTGTTCCGTGGGATCCCACATCAATCCCCGTGCTGGATAAATCCTCCAGTGGTCCACGACCACCTTGGTAGGGCGCGGAGCTCCCAGGGCTGGGGGACACTGGCACTGGGGACGGCAGCCGAATCCCAGCTGTTGGCATTGGGGACAGCAGCCGGATCCCAGCTGTTGGCACTGGGGACACTCGTGAGGACAGGGATTCACTGCAGCACCAAGGAGGTGCCGTGTCCCTGCCTCTCCATTTAAGTGCGTGAAAGGACTTTGTGGAAAACCCAGAGGATAAACATTGGCTGGAGGAATAGAGGTCTGTGAGTGAAGGCTTGAAGTGGGGCTGGATTGGATGTCCCACTTTCCCTCGGATCACAAAGGCTGCCTTACATTTTTCATCCATAAAGACAGTAAATTGTTTGGAGAGGCGGCTGGAAGAACAAGCTGACCCCCTTTTGCTTTAGTGCATTCAAATTGTGCGGTGCAAGAACTATTCTGTTAAACTCTGCCCTCACTGCTGCTCTCCCAGGCCGGTTCACCTCCAGGAAAGAAAGCCCAGCTGATGACAGATGTAATATCATGGATTTATTTCAGATTAAAAGTGTTAAAAAGTGGATTCTGGCAGGGAAAAAAAAATCCCATGTTTTCCTGAAGAAACAGAGAAAATTGCCAAAGCTCTGAGAAAAGTGTCACCTTCCATGAGGTCTGCATGGCAGCGCAGCAGCTGTGGAGGGAGGAAACGTGTGAGGCTGACAAATGTCAGCACGGCCTTCGTGCAGGCTGGGAGGGGCTGGGGCTGGGGGAGCCACAGGCAGGGGAATGTTCCATGGAATAGAGAATCACACAATGGGTTGGGCGGGAAGGGACCCTGAAGCCCATCCAGTGCCACCCCTGCCATGGCAGGGACACCTCCCACTGTCCCAGGCTGCTCCAAGCCCTGTCCAGCCTGGCCTTGGGCACTGCCAGGGATCCAGGGGCAGCCACAGCTGCTCTGGGAATTCCATCCCAGCTTCTCCCCACCCTCCCAGGGAACAATTCCTTCCCAATATCCCATCCATCGCTGCCCTCTGCCATGGGAAGCCATTCCCTGTGTCCTGTCCTTCCATCCCTTGTCCCCAGTCCCTCTGCAGCTCTCCTGGAGCCCTTCAGGCCCTGCCAGGGGCTCTGGGCTCTCCCTGGAGCCTTCTCCTCTCCAGGTGAGCACCCCCAGCTCTCCCAGCCTTGCTCCAGAGGGGCTCCAGCCCTGGGGCAGCTCCTTGGATCTTTATGGAATAGGAGATGGAGTTTTTAGGTATTGACCAGCCCCTCATGTAACCCTCCAATAAACTCTGGACTTCAATCCTCCCACCAGAAGAGGTGGAATTTCTCGGAATGGTGCTGTGGAGCTGGGTCCAAGCTCTGCAGGGCTCCCAGCTGGGGCCAGTGGCAGCCAGGATTGCCAGCCCAAATTCTGTAGCTCTGCTTCTCTGAGCTGGTGAATTTACCAGTCGCCTATTTTTATGCAGTTTAATATCTTCTCTGTGGCTGTATTTTCCCTGTTGTTGTTAGGGAAGCAAAGGAAGAGCTCTCCTGGGCATGAATGAGGAGCTGTGTAATGGGCTGCAATGGCTCCATCCAAACCATTGTGCTCCGCCTCGTGAATATCTATTTAATCAGTGGTTTTAAAAGAGCTGATTTGTGCCGAGTGATTTTTCCTTCTTAGACTACAGCAAGAATCTCATCCTCTTGTGGAGATGCAGCACAGCTATTCTGGGCTTCAGTGGCTCCATTGAGCCGGGAGAGGTTCAAGTACCACGGATCCTATTGAGATGGCTGTGGAGCTGCTGGGACGAAGGAGCAGTGCAGGATGCTCTGCTGGGATGGAGCTCCAGGCTTTGTTAACTCATCCATTCCACTCCAGGCAATCAGGAGCTCGGCTGTGTTTCCTGTGCCGGATTTGCTGTGCTTGAGGAGCTAGGCTAGCTCTGCATGTCTTGGAAGGTTTCAGGCCTTGCTCCTGGGCAGCTTTGTTCCATCAGCCCTGGAAGAGCTGCCCTCACCATGGCTGCTTGAGGTGACACTGCTGCCCCTCTGCCACCTCAGGAGGGTCCCAGGGGCATGAGACCCCCCAGCACGGCCATGGTTATGTTCTCAGGCTGTCTCCGTGGCTTTTTGCTTCCCCCTCAGCCAAGGGAATGAAAAGGGATTGGGGTACATTGTGGCTTTGCTCCCTGCGGGCACAAATTCAGCCAGAATTCGGGGTTTGTGTGACGGGTAACAGCACACACAGAACACTGCTGGGTTTCGATTCAATCCCAGAGAACATTTCTGACAAGGGCACAGCAAAAAGCCCTCATGGACAAGCTGTGTTGTGAGCAGGGTGAGTCCTGCCCAGCTCCCCAGGCTGGCACAGGCTGTCCCCCCTCAGTGCTGTCACTGGGCACTGCCTGGGTCCCCAGGCTGGCACACGCTGTGCCCTGTCACCGGGCACTGCCCAGCTCCCCAGGCTGGCACATGCTGTGCCCTGTCACCGGGCACTGCCCAGCCTCCCCTGCCCAGCACAGCAGCTCCTCAGCAGAAGGAAAAACCCCAAGTGCTCGGGGCTGAGTGCTCAGCGCACAAGGCTTGGACACGAGGCTCTGGTTGCCCTCTCCTGCCATCCGAGTTATCTTGGTTGCTCCTCACATGATGGCCAGCAGGCCCTGGCTATCTGCATGGCATTTGCTGTCCCCTGGGTCAGATGCTCTGCTGGGTGACACCAGGGTATTAATAGAGTGTCACGTTGGGTTCTGGCTGAGGGATATCAGGAGAATCCTGTTGTTTGCCTCTCGCCCTGGCTCGGGATGCTGATGGTTCCCAGACCCTGCTGGCCCTGCCCCAGGACTGATGGGCCTCTTGGCCAGCAGCCAGCTCCAGGAACAGCCACCAATTCCCAGAGATGTTCCCTAACCTGAGAACTCGGGGCTGACCCCTGAAGGACAAAGGGAGATGGATTTCTGCTGGAGTCCAGCAGCTGGAGGCAGGGTCACCCCGAGCTGGTGACGCAGGGACACATCCAGGTGGGATTGGAGTCTCTCCATGACCTCCTGGGCGGCTGCTCCAGTGCTGGGCCACCCTCCATGGGCAGAAATTCTCCCCTACACTGAGGTGCAATTTGTGTTTTAGTTTGGGGTCATTGCTCCTTGTCCTGTGGCTGGGCACCACTGAAATGCCTGCACCATCTACTCCATCAGCTCCTCACTGGTTTCAGGTGTTTTTTCCAGCTCCTCACCACTTTCAGATGTTTTTTTCAGCTCCTCACCAGTTTCAGGTGTTTCCAGAACTCCTCACCAGTTTCAGGTGTTTTTGTCATCTCCTCACCAGTTTCTGGTGTTTTTGTCATCTCCTCACCAGTTTCTGATGTTTCCAGCAGCTCCTCACCAGTTTCAGGTGTTTTCTCTCCTGAGTTCCATCGCTGAACTCAGCCATCTCTTCTCCCCCTGGGAGTACCCCTCAGTGCCTCTTCTGCAGGTTTCCCCGCACCAGTGTCTCCACACGGTGAGTCAATATTTTTAAATGGATCCACTTTGGCCATTGATTACCCCTGCCCACTCATTCTTCATTAGCTCAGGTCAAACCCTTTATCGATACTCTAAAACACCCAGGATGGCTCAATCCTTACTAGCTCAAGAATGAAGCTTTAACTGCAATCAGATACAACGATTTTGTGCCAGGCCTACCCATTTGTGCTTATTCACACTGCAAACTTCGCCTTCTGTGTAATTAAGCAGTAATTAATTGTAGCAAGTGCTCTGCTTGTATTTATTCCAGATTTCCAAGTGGCTGTGGCTGCTTTGTTGCGTTGTTTGATGTTCCTGGAGTTGATGACTTGTCTCAGATTTTAGTTTTGGGTTTATTTTGCTCAGCGCCCCCACATGTCTTATTTCTTTTGAAAAGCTTTATGGTTTGGAGGAAGTGACTCCAAAACAGTGATTCCAGCAAGTGATTTTCAACATGAAGCAGAGCTTCTAAGGGATCATTAATTAAGGAAGATCAAAATGAGCCCTGGAGCAGGTCTGGAGAAGATTTGCAGGTCTAGGGAATATTAACAGTGCTATTAAATGATGTTTTGGGTGCCAGCAGTGCTCTATCTGCTTTCACATCAGCAAAATCATCTCTTCCCAAGAGGTTTTTTCAGGAGGAGCTGTTGAGGTGGGGCGTGAGGAGGCTGCGGGAGCCTTTCCATGATCACCTGAGGTAGGGCTTGAGCTAGGAGACGATTTGGCAAGGAGAAGACTGTGGCAAGCACAGGCATGTTCTGGAGGAGTCCCAGGAACTGGGTGGAGAGGAGAGGGCGAATGGAGTGTTAGAGCTCTGGGATTCCTGCGCGGTGTTGGGGGCAGGAGGGCTGCAGTGACAATGGTGAGCCAGGCTCCCAGCAGGGCGTGCAGGAGCTGCTCTGGGTGCAGGAGCGAGCTGGAAGGATGCTGGAGGGGTTCAGGGGAAGAGAAGCAGATAATGGACATTGTGTGTACTGGGTGATGGTGTTCCCTCCTTCCCAAAGTGCTCCATCGCTGGCAGTCCTGCAGGGATCGATATCCTGAGCACCCCTAGGAAATCCCTGGCCTTGTATTTGCTGCCTGACCTCACCATTTGGCGTAAACCACATGAAATGTGCTGAAGGATTTTTGCCCTGCCTGGATTTTTGGGCTCACAGTCACTCCTTTAGAAGGTTTTGTTCTTGCTGTTCACCCCCTCTGCCTTCTCTCCATGCTGGAGAAGCTTTTCCTCCTGCTCAATCCAGTTTGCTGTCCTGAGTGACTAAAGCTCATTGCAGACCATGTGATTTAATAGCAGAAAATTGAGATCTGGGGTTGGACTTGACCCTCTTTTCCCCCCTTTTGTTTCCCTTAGCCCGAGGAGGAAGGGAGGCAGTGTGGGCCGGCACAGCGTCTTCCTGCTGCTCCTGCTGAGGGGTCTCTTCCGCTTCACTGACTTAGGAAAAATGCAAATTTATGGAAATCTTGTCTGGGATGGCAGGCTTTGTATTCCCTGGCTCTGAATGCACTCGAGCTGCACTGGGCATTTCACAGAATCATGGAATGGTTTGGGCTGGGAGGGACCCCAAAGCCCATCCAGTCCCAATTCCTGCCATGGCAGGGACACCTCCCACTGTCCCAGGCTGCTCCAGCCTGGCCTTGGGCACTGCCAGGGATCCAGGGGCAGCCACAGCTGCTCTGGAATATCCCAATATCCCATCCAGCCCTGCCCTCTGCCATGGGAAGCCATTCCCTGTGTCCTGTCCCTCCATGCCTTGTCCCCAGTCCCTCTGCAGCTCTCCTGGAGCCCTTCAGGCCCTGCCAGGGGCTCTGAGCTCTCTCTGGAGCAATATTTAATGAATTACACTATTAATCTCACCAAGAGTAACATCAAGTTGGTGTTTCCCCCCTTCACTCCCACGGCAAAGCTGTTCACTGCTCTGTCTCTCGAGGCACAAATTTCGCTGTGATTCCCAACCTCAGTTTGCTCCTGTCCATTTTTTCCCCTCATTTTCACACCAGCATTGTCCTTCAGCCCAAAGATCCCATTTCCTTTGTGGCCTGTGGCACTGGTGCCACCCCTCCCCAGGGGAACAGCAGGTGCCATTCCCAGCCATCCCTGTGATCCCTGTGCCACCACTCAGACAGAGCAAGCACTTTGTGCCAAAGGGCCAGGATTTTCCAGCCTCCGAATTCCCCTCAAACAGCACTAGCTGGTGGAGGCTCACCATTTGGATGAGGCAACTTTTGCACTGAGCTTCTGCTGGCCCTGAAATGATCAATGAGAGCTATAAAAAAGATTGCCCTTGGAATCACATCCCTGGGTTCTGACATTTGCTATCGCAGTGTCCTTTCCCATGGATGTGAAAGATGGACAGTGTAGGCATTTAAAAGATGTGAAGCAGGGAAAATTTTGCTGAAATGTACCCAACTGGATTAATTCTTGTTAAAGGCCGAGTCTCCAACGGATTTAATGATCTGAATACCATCTTAGGACATTTCACTGTCTTTTTACTGACAGGCTCCACGGCTCCCAATTATGGAGATAAATCCAAAAACCAGGTCAAATAATGATTCCATGAATCAAGTGGAAAGGCTGGATGCATTTCGGTGCACTCTGCTGGACTGTTGGGTACCGTGAAAGGGCGGGGGGAGTGTAAAACATTAGTGCAGGAAATGTGTAAACCTTCCACCTCCAAGGCTGCCTGTTGAGCTCAGGTAAAATGGAAACTCTGTGGTCTCTGGAAGTTGTTCCGACGGCTGTCACTTTGTTCCTGACTCCAGCGGGGCTGACGGCAGATCAGAGGGGCTCTGTGAAGTGGGGCCGAACGGAGCAGAGCAGCTCCGAGCTTCCCTGCCTGCTCCCAAAGTGCCTCTGGAGCCATGCCAGGAGATGCTGTTTCTAAGGGCAGGATGGAATACAGGCTGGCTCTGGCCAGCAGCCTCGCGGTGCTCCGGCTCCATGCGGATCCGGGAACGCTTTCCCGTGCGTGGAGCAGAGGTCGTGTGCTGGATGGGACCCTTGGGACCCTGCTGAGGGCTCGGCTTTGCCATCAGTGCTCTGCGAGAGGAGTTAAGGGCACTTAAGAGGGATATCAGACACTTGAAGATGCATCAATAAAAGATGGGATGTAGGACTGGAACTCCTCTTCTGTACCAGTAAAATCCCAGTGGGGAAAAGGCAGGGCGGGAGCCTGCCTTCCCACTTGCTGGGTGGAATTTTCCCCCAGGCTGGTTCTGGGCAGCCAGCAGGGCTTGTCCAGAGGCAGGAGTGCTATGAGGTGTCCTGGAGCCCCAGCAGAGGACACCAGTGTCCCTGTCACACGAGCCAGGCCACCACGGGCAGCCTCTTCATGGGAGGCAACATCCGTGTGCTGTGGATTGGGAGAGACAGTCTGAGAAATGCTACAGGGCTGAGCTGGGAAAGCTGCAAAAGCTGAAGTGACACTGAACAGAGCAGAGCAGCCAGGCCAGGCTGGGATAAACACTGCCCTGGAGCTGGAATGGAAACATCTGTGCCGTGGGACGGTAGCATTTCACAGAGCGCGTGCTGCCAAAATCCAGAGTTGGAGCACCGTGCTGTCCTTGTGCCACCTGTGCCACTGCCACGAGCCATTCCAGTACTTCCAGTGGGGAAAAGTGGCAGTTTCCCCCTGGGGAGACCCAGCTGGGCTCGTCCATGCAGCAAAAGCACAGCCTGGGGGTGTGCTGGAGATTGGTCCTGGTGAGCTGCGGGTGGGTGGAAGGGGCTGGGCAGAAACACCTGAGGGAGAGGAGAGCTGTTGGTGCTGCTCAGGGAGGGGCACTGCAGAGTCCTGGGATGCTCGGGATTGGGAGGAACCTTAAAGATCATCTCATTCCACCCCTGCCATGGCAGGGACACCTCCCCCTGTCCCAGGCTGCTCCAAGCCCTGTCCAGCCTGGCCTGGGGCACTGCCAGGGATCCAGGGGCAGCCACCGCTGCTCTGGGCACCTGTGCCAGTTGTACCTTGTTATGCCTTAGCTGGGTAGGAAGGGAGGCAGCTGCTCAGTCAGTTGTTAGCTGGAATATTTTCAGGAGCAAAAATCCCTTAGGAAGTGGCATTGCTGCCCAGCCTGGGAATGATCACTCTCTCATCCATGTCTTCCCAAGCTCTGGAAGTAAAGCGAGAGGTGGGATGTCTGCTGTGTTTGCCTGTGCCTTGCATTTTCCAGAGATTAATGGCATTGGAAGAGGATAAATAGCCCAGGATGTACATTTGGAAAAATAACAACTGGATTTTAGCACTCAGGATTCCTTCTCTGGGGGACTTAAACAACCCCATGATGTTCACTTGTTACAGAATAATGTCAAGCTGCTTATCTGTAGTAAACATGAAAAGGATTAAATTTTTTGGAACCCTTCGTGCTAAGAAAGAATCCAAACTCATTTTTACCTCCCTCTGTACTTTTCCAGCCATGTCCCGGTGGTGGCTGCAGCCTGGCAGGGTGCTGGATGCCATCCTTGCCATTCGCTGTGCAAATCAGGAGCCTCTCCAGAGTGCTGCCGATGGGCTCTGCCTCTGGAGACTCATTTTTGTCTTGGGGCTGTGCTGAAGGAGGATTTGGGTTGCAAAGGGAGCAGCAGCAGCTCTCAGGTCTCTTTTGGGCTCTGGTTATTCTGCCTCTGTTGTACCCACTGAGCAAGAGAACAACGACAGGGAGTGAATTAAGGCCACAGAATGGTTTGGAGTGAAAGGGACCTTAAAGCTCACCCAGCGCTCATCACCTCCCACTAGCCCAGTTTGCTCCAAGCCCTGTCCAACCTGGCCTTGAACTTCTTTATTCAGAGATTGCAAAGTCAAGTAAACAAGTATTTTTGCTTTCGGATGCATGCAGAGGCTTAATGATGTGTTTAGCAGCAGATGACAGTTTCTGTTCCCAACACTTCAGTGGGAGCTGCCGGTTCCTGTGGCACGCAGCTGTGACAGCGCCGGGGGGGCTGCAGGGGTTGCTGCTTCTGCCTGGGACACTGAGCTCTGCCGGGTGCAGGATCGTGGAGCCACACACTGCTGTGGGTTGGAAGGGACCTTGAAAATCATCCCATTCCAGCCCTGCTGTGGCAGGGTCACCTCTCACTGTCCCAGGCTGCTCCAAGCCCCTCCAGCCTGGCCTGAGACACTGCCGCAGCTTCTCTGGAAAATCCATGCCAGCCCCTGCCCACCCTCCCGGGGAGCAATTCCTTCCCAAGATCCCATCCAGCCCTGCCCTCTGGCACTGGGAAGCCATTCCCTGTGTCCTGTCCCTCCATGCCTTGTCCCCAGTCCCTCTGCAGCTCTCCTGGAGCCCTTCAGGCCCTGCCAGGGGCTCTGAGCTCTCCCTGGAGCCTTCTCCTCTCCAGGTGAGCCCCCCCAGCTCTCCCAGCCTGGCTCCAGAGGGGCTCCAGCCCCGGAGCAGCTCCAGGGCCTCCTCTGGACTCTCTCAGCAGCTGCACATCTCTGTGCTGTTTTTCCCAGAACTGGAGGCAGCTCAGCAGGTGGGCTCCCAGCTGGATAAAAAAGTTAGGAGCTTCATGAGGGACAAACTCAGAAGGGGCATTTGACCACTTCTCCGAGATTCCTGAGAGCACCAAGGTTTTCCTTAAATGGGATTAGGTCGGGAGGGGAAGAAGGTCACTGAAGCCTGTGGAGCTGTGAGCTGTCACCCCGGGGAGCCCTGTGCCCGTGCCAGGGCTGTGCTCGGCTCCGTGTGTCCCATCCTGGGTCATTAAGTGCTGATGGTTTCAAGCACAGCTCTTTCCACATGGAAGATTATTTAGGAAATGCAGCAAGCTGTTCTGATAATGGGGAGCAGGTGCACAGCATCAGAGAGAAGCCAGGCAGGGCAAGGAACAGCATTTTCCTTGCTGATGGTTTTAAGAATTCAGAGAGATGTCTTGGTGAGATTCACGAATGTCAAAAAGGATCTTTATAATTAACAAATCTGCCCAAACCTCTGGAAGTATTTTGGAATCGTTTGATATCATAAAGGTGGTACCGTAGTTAGAAGATGGGGAGTCATGTCCTCAGGAATGACTCTAGGAAGGCAAAGCAGATGGTGAACCTTCTTGGAGAGTCGGTGCTGTCATCCCTGGGAAAAGTGTAAATTCCCAACATAAACAAAAATCCACGAGCCTGCCTGGGCTGTTGGGCTGAAATGTGTTTGTGTTTCATACTCCAGAGCAAAATGTGGGGTGTGCAGCGCTCATGGAAACCACGTGACTTGCAGTGACTATTCAAATGACTCTGACTTACATCCAAATCATGGCACATTCCTGTTTTTCAATCTTTTTGCCGGATTTTGCTGCGTTCCAAGGCTGCTGGTGGGCAATGCTAATCCAGGGACAGTGCATTCTGATGCTGGTGAAGGGCCTGGAGTGGAAACCATATGAGGAGCAGTTGAGGGCACTTGGCTTGTTCATCCTGGAGGAGACTGAGGGAGACCCATCAGGGTCTGCAGCTCCTCCCGAGGGCAGCGGAGGGGCAGGCACTGATTTGTTCTCTCTGTGAGCAGGGACAGGACCCAGGGAACGGCTGGGGCTGTGTCAGGGCAGGGTCAGGCTGGAGATCAGGGAAAGGCTCTTCCCCCAGAGGGTGCTGGGGCACTGCCCCGAGGCTGCCGGAGCTCCGGGAGCGCTTGGACAGCGCTGCCAGGGGTGCCCAGGGTGGGATTGTTGGGGTGTGTGCAGGGTGGGATTGTTGGGGTGTGTGCAGGGTCGGATCGATGATGCTGTGAGTCGCTTCCAGCTCAGGAGAGTCTCTGATCCTGCGGTTGTTCAGTGCCAGTGCAGCAGGTGAGAGGCTGGGGTTGCTGTTCTGGATTCTCTTTGTGTGCACGGTGTCTCACGAAAGCTCGCTGTGCTGTACGGTGATTTCTCTGCTCATTGCCGTGTCTCGGCTCCGAGCCGCTGCCCGCTCGCAGCTAACTCCTGCCACCTGCTGTCTCCTCCTTCCTCCTCACTTCCCTGAGATCCTGGTTCTTTCAAACTCGCAGGGATCAAGGCCCTGGAGCTGCAGCTGCCCCGCGGCTCGTGCTGAGCATTGCTGAGCCTTGCTGAGCATTGCTGAGCATTGCTGAGCTGCTCCTCCCTCTGCTCACCCTGTGCCTCCCCTGCTCCCCCATCCCACCGAGCATCCCACAGAGCATCCCACCGAGCCTGGCCGTGGAGTTTCTGCAGAGAAATCCCGGGAACAGCCACCTTCCTTCCCAGCTCTACACTGCTGAGAGTCGGGACTGGCTGGGCTAGGGCCCGTTCCATATGGATCATGGAATCCTAAGGTTGGAAAAGATCTCCAAGGTCATCAAGTGCATCCATTCCCAGCACTGCCTCATGTCCCCAAGTGCCACATTTGCACAGCTTTAAACCCCTCCAGGAATAGAGACTCCCCCCCTGCCCTGGGCAACTCTTCCAATGCTGCTGTCACCTTTCCTCCTCTGGAGCTCTGTGTGAGTGGGCTCAGTTCCCTGGAATCCCTTGGTGGCCTCCAGACACACGATCAGCCCTGGGATTGTCCAGCGGTGGGAAATGTTGGTCAGTAGATCTGATAACACATTTTGGAGACAGGCAGGGAGCGGTGGCAGCTTCTGCATGTCTTAGAGTGGAGATCTCCTTCGGGGACAGGGATTCCTGAGGGATTTATAGGAACCTTAGCACATTTCTGACCCATATGTTTAGATAATAGAGTTTGTATCACAAATGGGGTGTCTCGCTGTGAGTGCTGTTGCTTGAAGATAAACTGAAAAGGAAATTTGGGGATTTTTTTCTCCAGGCTATTGTCGCGGTGCTTTGTACTCTGCCCTTCTTATTTTTAAGTAGGCAAATGCAGCTTTTTTCTACCTGGACAAGGCCTGGGGAGTGTGCAAACTTTGGAGAGGACCCTCACAATCTGTGGAGTGTTCTGAACATGATGAATAGAGTTTTTCCAGCAGAGCTCAGCAGTTAACTTCCAATAAAAAAAGATTAGTGGGAAATGCAGCTCTGAGAGGGCAACTTTCCAATCTAATTGCAATTCTTTCCAATTCCAGCAAATGTTTGTTTGGGAGATGTTTTTGGGTCAGGACACAGTTCCAGGTGGGTGTTGTGCAAACCAAGAGGAACTGGTGACAAACACAAGCTTAAGCTCTTGCTCTTTGTATCTCAGGTCACATTTTCCTAACGTTGGATCATCCAAGGAGAATAGTTTCCCATGTTTTTGTAACTATTAAAAAGCCATGAGAGCAGAGTTGTTCCTGGGTTTTGAGGATCCTGCTCACAGGCTGTGCCTCTGGGAGTGCCTGTTCACAGGCACAACATGGGATTCTCCTGGCAGAGGTAGCTCCAAACTTCAGTATCCGTCACTTTTTGGGGGAATTTTCTGGTTAACTTCTGGCTGAGTGTGTGGTTGGCCGAGTGCTGGATCAAGCCCAAAGAAAAAGAGCCTGCAGAATGCTGTGCGTTGAGCTTGAGGAGAGGAATAAAAGCACTTTACGCTTTTTTTTACGTGATGCGTACGGCGGCGTTCCAGGTGCTAGAACAGGGAGCATGGGCAGTGGGCAGCTGGGAGCTGGGGCAGCCACAGTGCTGCCAGCTGGGCACTGCCTGTGCTGGGCTCCTCACCAAGGCACTGAATGTGTCCAGCTCATCCCAGTGCTGCAGAAATCTGGAAAACCTGCAGGATTCGGGCAAGTTCAGGCATTAATGCTTTGTGTGCTCCTCCTGCTGCAGTTACAGCGCTCTCTGCAGAGAGGAGGGAGAGCTGGGGTCTGCCCTGGCACTGTGCTCAGGGGATCTTGGGGATTAAAGAGGGGAGGGATGGAGAAGGGCAGGGCAGGGAGCGCAGCTTGGGGTCCTGGTGGCACAACCAGGGCCATGGGAAGAGGCACTTTGCCCTGGTAGCAGCCAGAACTCAGTTCCCATTGCAGGGAGGCAAAAACTGACTTGCAAAGGCAAGGAAATTCATCCTGAGCATAGCTGTGCCTCACTTGGCTTTGCTGGCACGTGGTCACACATCTGGTGTTTCTATCCGGCCCCAATGCCCAGGGCAGAGGCCAACCTGCTCATTTTCAGCGTTTACGAGGGGTGTCACTTGCTAGAGTGGCCAGGGTGACTTCAGCCACCGGTTGCAGCAGCCAAGTTATGAAACCACAAGAAAGTGGGTGTAAAATGGAAATGGTGACAGGAAGTTTAGTGCCTTTTTTTTGAGGTTTTAAGCAGCCCTTAAGCAGCCCTTTTTGCAGCCCAGCGGCTTAAAATTCACTGAACCTCAAATGGCTAAAATGTGATTTGGGCATCCAGCTGCCACAGCTGCCAAGTCCTCACCAATCCTGCAGGAGTTCAAAAGTTTGGCTCCAGAGCAGAAGGGGACAGGGCTGGGCTGGAGGGTGGTGTCACATTGTGGTGTCTTTAGTCCCTGTTGTGCTTGTAAGACTTGGAGTGAGGTTTGGCAAATTGGAGCCCAGGGCTTGTGCAAAGGGCCTTGAGGGTGGAGTGGGGTGTTTAGAACCATGGAATCCTGGAATGGTTTGGGTTAGGAGGGATCTTAAGGATGATCCCATTCCACCCCTGCCATGACAGGGACATCTTCCACCGTCCCAGGCTGCTCCGAGCCCTGTCCAGCCTGGCCTTGGGCACTGCCAGGGATCCAGGGGCAGCCACAGCTGCTCTGGGCACCTGTGCCAGGGCCTCAAACCCTCCCAGGGAGGAATTTCTCCATCACCTCTAATCTAACCCTGCCCTCTGCAGCTGCTGTGTGGTCATGCTGGGAGTGACAGGAGCTGTGCTGAGCTGTGAGAAATTCCTGCTGAAGGAAGCGTGAGCGGAGGCAGCCAGGACAGGAGCCTCGGGTCAATGTTCCCTGCTCACGCAGAGTCCTGCTGGCACTCGATAATGATGTGCCAGCGAGCGGCTCTGGTGCTGCAGCCTGCTGACATGGGGGTGACAATGCCCTGACAGCCCTCTGGTGGCACACGTGTGACACTCAGTGTGTGATTTGTTCGCAGCTTCGATGTGGAGAATGGCCCGTCCCCAGGCCGCAGCCCGCTGGACCCGCAGGCCAGCTCCTCCTCGGGACTCGTCCTGCACACGACGTTCCCGGGGCACAGCCAGCGCCGCGAGTCCTTCCTGTACCGATCCGACAGCGACTATGACCTCTCACCAAAGACCATGTCCAGGAACTCCTCTCTCCCGAGTGAACAGTAAGCATCGATTCAGCTCATATTCTGCACTCTGAGAGCTTTCTGTGCTGCTCCAGTCCTCAGAGTTTATGGGTGGTACACTCACAGTTCATAGCCCAAAGCCCGTGCTTTTATCTGCCAAGGCAGGTCTCACCTCCTCCCCCATCCCATCCCATCCTTCAAATATTCCCATTTGCTCCACAATTAACAGAAGAGCTTTCAGAGCCATACCCTGGAATAACAGAGAAGTTGTTCTGTGCTCATATTTACAGTATTGCTCTTCTCCATCGTGTTTTGTGTTGTGGGCTGCTCCCTAGAACCGAGAGGAAAGCGAGCTGAGACAGATGGCTGAGCTGGGCAGGATCAATACCCACAGAGCCTGCAGCTCAAACCAATGTCCTGCATTCCCAGCCCTTTGTTTTGAAAGGCACAGTTTAAAGTTTTGAAGTAACCATTTACTATAAAAAAGTGCTCATAAAAAGAAGTTGAACTGTTGTGAAAGTTTTGTCACGGAATGGAAATCTGAATATTAGCCAGATCTGTGAGAATTCTGCAAGAAAATGTCCCTGCTGTGAGTTAAAATGGACTAAATATTTATTGAAGGAACCACTTCAATTATGCAAATAGTGCTTTTGGTGTAAACGGGAGCTTGCAACAATTCCCAGCAGTGTGCTGGGGTGGGGGAATCCCATCATTTCCCCCAAATTCATGGCTCTCTGCAGCTGAAGTGTCCATCCAGTGGGGGCATTGAGGCTCTGTTAGCACTCCAGAGAGAGTCTCCATCAGTGTGGAGACGATTTTAATTAAATTGTTGATTTAACAGCACTGATAGCCAAGTCAGGACAAGGGGATGAGCTCTGTGGCAGCACAGGCAGGGACAGTTCTTTGGGGGGCTCCAGCACCCATGGACACCTCTCCAAAGGGTCCTGGGGCAACCTGGAGCTGGCTCTGCTGCCCTTGCTCAGTGCATCCTATTACTGTGTATGGCATTAACAATAGAATTGACCACAATGTTCCTCCTAAGAGTGTCTAAAGGGCTCCAGGAGAGCTGGAGAGGAACAAGGGATGGAGGGACAGGACACAGGGAATGGCTTCCCAGTGCCAGAGGGCAGGGCTGGATGGGATATTGGGAAGGAATTGTTCCCTGGGAGGGTGGGCAGGCCCTGGCACAGGTGCCCAGAGCAGCTGTGGCTGTCCCTGGATCCCTGGCAGTGCCCAAGGCCAGGCTGGACAGGGCTGGGAGCAGCCTGGGACAGTGGGAGGTGTCCCTGCCATGGCAGGGGTGGCACTGGATGAGCTTTAAAGTCCCTCCCAACCCAAGCCCTTCAATGCTTCTATGCCCTGCCATCTCTCAGTTAGGTAAATCATACAGGATTTTTCATACATTTTCCATATGGCACAAGTGCCATATACAATAACCAAAAAGAAAACTCCCTCTTATTCCTGGCAGCGGAGTGTTTTCCTCAGAACCTCTGCTCAAATATTCCATGATGAAAACAGCTGGACAAAACCCGGCGTCTGAACAAGTTTAAAGACTACGACAGAGATCAACAAAAGCCAGGAAATTCAGAGGTGACCTTTCCCCGCACCACTACGGTTGGTTTTTTTCCACCGCGGTGCAAGCGTGAGCCTTAACTTTTGAATTTCCTGGCTTTTATTGCCTGGCGTTCCCTGTCCGAACGCTCACTCCAGACGGTTGTTTTGGATATACACAGTGACCTTTCCATTAGGAACAAGGTTTTATGTTGTGTTAACTAAAAAATGCTCATCCCCTGAGGTAATTTCGCTCTGTTTGAAGGTAAATTTACACAGAAATTTATACATTTTCTCCATTTTTCCTTAGGCATGGCGACGACCTGATTGTCACACCTTTCGCCCAGGTGAGTTGGTGGCGCGTTGGCTTCTGGAATGGTTTTTACAAAGCACTAAAGCGGAGAAGGTGACACTTGTGTTTCTGTGTCCCTCAGGTGCTGGCCAGCCTAAGAAGCGTGAGGAACAACTTCACGCTCCTCACCAATTTACACGGCACCTCCAACAAGTAAGCCTGGCTTTTTGAGCTCCTTTCATACCCGAGAGGAGCCGGCGGGG
>VZRL01000806.1:302657-324620 GCA_013397895.1 Origma solitaria | reverse complement strand
GCTGTGGGGCCGGCGGAACGCGGCCGCGGTGCCTCAGGGTCGGCCATGGCCTCACGGCCTGCGCGGGACGCCAGGGGGCGCCATCTCCCCTCCCTCATGGCGGCCATCCCCTCAGACCCTCGTGCCCTCACCCCCTCGTCCCCTTATCCCTCAGGTCCTCACTGAGGAGCGAGCAATGTGTTTCATCTGGTGCGATGTCCACCACGAATCATGGGGGCAGTTTGGGGTCCTGCACCATAAAAAAACATGGACGGGTTGGAGAGTGAGAAGGGAACGGAGCTGGGAAGGGCTGAGCCCCAGGAGAGGCTGAGGGAGCTGGGTAGGGGCTCAGCCTGGAGCAAAGGGGATCAAGGGGACCTTGTGGCTCTGCACAGCTCCTGCCAGGAGGGGACAGCCGGGGGGGTCGGGCTGTGCTCGCAGGAAACAGCGACAGGAGGAGAGGGAACGGCCTCAGGCTGGGCCAGAGGTGGTTTATTTGAATATCGGGTAGAGTTTCCTCCTAGAAAAGGCTGTCCAGCCCTGGCACA
Source organism: Origma solitaria (assembly GCA_013397895.1). NCBI lineage: Eukaryota > Metazoa > Chordata > Aves > Passeriformes > Acanthizidae > Origma > Origma solitaria. The sequence continues at coordinate 324,093 of VZRL01000806.1, read as the reverse complement.
GCTGCCCAGGGCAGTGTTGAGTCCCCATCCTCGGCAGGATTTAAAAGCCACGTATATATGGCACTTGGGGACGTGGTCAGTGGTGGCCTTGGCAGTGTTGGTTTGGACGTGTTGATCCCAGAGGTCTCTGCCAAGCTGAACAATTCCATGATCTTCGTCATGTTGCCACCTTGGCTGTCCCAGGGGTGCCATAGGTGCCCAGCTTGGAGCAGAGGCATCGTCTCTGTTCAGTCCAGCCGTTGTCCTGCCCTGCATTTCCACCACGGCTTCATGGAGCAATAACAATCCCAGAATTGTCCAAGTTGGAAGAGATCCAGCAGAATTAAATCCAACTCTGAGCTGAATGGCCCACAAAGGGATCAAACCCATACCCCTGGTGTTATCAGCACCAGGCTCTGACCACCCAAGCCACTCTCTCGTGAGCTGTTCATGGCTGAAGGGCAGATGCCAAGGGGGCACCCCAAGCGTGAGGCTCTGGGGACAGCCAGCATTTCCCAGCAGGACAGGCAGCAGCATCCTGGAGCTGGGCTCCGAGGGGCTGCCCGGAGAGCTGAACCCCGCGTCACTTCCTCTGACACGGATTGCTCTCAATGAGGAAGGTGATGCACTCAGGAGGAGGATGTTGTTTTTTCTACCTGCTGAACAGGAGTAACCAAACAAGCTCCTTTTTAAACCTTTGTCCGGAACCACCATTTCCCCCAGGCTATTTATACTGAGCCAGTCATCGTCATCCTCTGGCCTGCTGTGCCCCAGGAGAGCTGTTTTCCTCAGACCGACATCATCCATTCCTGGCGAGGTCTGTTGTGCACCCCCCCCTCCCACTGATCCCACCCTGGCACTGACGGGCGCTGCTCCTCCAAGCGTCCCGCTGCCTCCAGAAGGGCAGGATAAGCTGCAGGGGTGTATTCCAGTGGGATAACACAGCCTTGCTCCGCGCTGCAGGTGTGAGTGGCATCACCTGGTGCGCACCATGTCCCTTTTTTTACATAAAGCCCAGCATTTTATCCAGACCTGAGGTTTTCCTCCTGCTGATTCCCGTTGGCAGATTTTGATGGGAAGGAACCGCCACATTCCAAGATGGAGGTTAATAAAAAAACAGATGGCTTAAATAGATTCCTTTTTTTTAAGCTTTGGTTTTTTGGACAGCTCGGGCATTTCGGCAGTTCCTAATGAGGATTCTGAAATTGGACAGGGCCAGAAGGAAGCGAGGGCGTAACCTGTGGGACACACAGGCATCTCACAGTGTCCTTTGGAAAACAGTCCCAGATTTGATTGAGGTAGAAAGTCGTTTGCCCAGCCAAAGTAAAAGTCATTAAATTTTTAAACCATCCTATGCCAAACATCCCAATCTGTGGTGAAATGTGCTTCCAGGTGCTGTGGAGCTTCCCGCAGTTTCCAAACAGCTCTGCTGGGTTAGAGCCATGCTGCCAGCTCATGATTTTATCATCTGTCTCATGATATGTGATATTTTACTTAAACTTCTGCTCTGGGGATCATGAGAAACTCAACTTTTCTTTAACCCCTCCTCCCGTCTCTTTTTTCCTCCTCCTCCTCCACCCCTCCTGGCCAGAGCAAGCAAAAAGAGGATGCTGTCCCACATATTTGCTGGAAAATACGAATGTTAAGGACTGGAGGAAATAAAAACAACTGGCAGTCATATTTTTTGGACTTTAACGTCAGGGTTCTTGAGGCAGTTTCCTGATTGGAAAAGAGGAGAGGATGATTAATGGGTTTGGAGTGCTGGAGTTTGGCAATTGTGGCGCAGGACACGGTTGGGAAGCATCCGGAGCCTGCTCCTTGTGATTCCCTCCAGCAGGAGGGACTGAGCAGGAAGTGGGAGCTGTGTCCACTTGAGCACAGTGGTGGCCGAGAAGGGACAGTGCTGTCAAAATCCAGCTCTCAAATCCTGCGCCTCGGCTGCTTGGAAAACAGGGTGGTCATGGCCAGCACATAAATGAGGATGGCGGGAGCGGAGTGGGCTCCGGAGCAGGGAATACCCTGCGGAGCAGCAGCTCATCCCTCCCCACCCCCAAAGGCATGTCTGTGCAGCTCAGCGTTTGGAGATCCCTGGAGCACAGATCCCTCACTTCTGGGAGTGCTGCAGCCGTGGCATGGTGTCCCTCGTGGGGAGTTTCTGTGCTTTAGAGATTTCAAGATTTGGCGTTTCAAAGGCTCAGCAGAGGCAGGTCAGGGCACATTTGCAGGGAATTCAGCACCCAGCATGTGTGCCCTGTGCTGAACCCTTCAGAGAGCCTGGGTCCTTCACATCCTGCCAGAACAGCCTCTGCCTGCCGGGGAGGCTCCTGCGGGAGCCCGGCGGGTCAGGAGCCGGGATTGAGGGCTGGAAGCGGGGCTGGAACTGTGCTCCTTTCACCAGACCTCACCTGGGCAGCCAGGCCTTCCCCGAGCCCTTCTGAAGAACCCCCGGAGCTACAATTGCACCGAGTTGAGCCGCTCTGCCTGCTTTGATTCTAGCTTCAAAGCGGAGCTGCCGAGTAATGGATGTGCCGTTCAGTGGCTGACTCCGAAATTTGGGGTTAGGAAGGAGCTTGGCGAGGGGAGAGTGTGGGGAAATCTGGCTTCAGTTAAAATGGATCTGAAACTTCTTAGGGAAGCAGAAGCCTAAGTTTCATTTCTGGTCATCCTGAAGTACTGCAGTCAATCCAAAGTGAAATGTCTTGATTTTGGTGTCAACTCTTTTTAACGCCTTTAAAAAACAAGTCTCTGATGATGGTTTCAGCATGAAAAATTAACAGTTTTGTTTGGCAAGTCTCACAGGGAACTGTGTTGACATTTGGAGAGGATCTGCACCTTTTTCCAGTCAGACCCTCTTGGCTTGACTTGAACCAATTTTCTCAATGAGCTTTTGGTCCCTCCAAAGTCCAGGCTTTGCTGCTGAAATTGTTGCTCTGAGTCCAAAACGTGTCCTTCAGCTGTTTCAGAGCTGAGCAGTAAAGACTGCAGCATCTTCTTCCTCACTGCAGGAGCAATTCCAGTGTTAACTGGAGGCTTTAAAGGCACATTTCTGACCTTACCTATGGCATTGCCTTGCACCAGTTTGACATCACTTCAGTGTCTGTTCTGGACTCTGTAGGGAAAAGCTTTATGGGAAAAGCTTTATCATGGAGGCACCGCCAGAGATTGGCCCTTGCTGATTTCAGGCATGTTTTGAGCAGAGTGCTGCGAAGGCAGCATGGGATGGTGGCACATTTCTCCTCATTCCCGGCACGTGGAACAGGCAGGGAGCAGCGATCTCTGGGTTTTCCTATCAGATCTGTCAGTACTGCTCAGCAAATCATTGTAAAGTGTTTGGGTTTCTTTGGGAGAATGAAAAGGATTTTTGGCTGAGGGAGTTGGCTTGGAAAGATGAAATCCTACGTATTGACAGAGCATTCTTTCTCTCTCTTAGGAGATCTCCAGCCACGAGTCAGCCACCTGTGTCCAGAGTGAACCTGCAAGGTACGTGTGGGATTTGGGAATCAGCTCCAGGCCAAAGGCACACAGCATTTATTGCACAGTTTTGCTCACAGCTGCTTCTCTGCCCCGTCCCTGGTGCGATTCTGGGTTCCTCCTGCGAAACCAATAGGAGAGAGCTATCGGGCTCCAAATATTGTTATTTTACTGGTTTGGTTTGGGGTTTCTGCTTGTATATTAGCACAGGAGATGAACATGATTTTGGTTTGATAGTCATGGCCGCAGTGGCTGCTGTTCTTGTGAGTCCCTGTGAGCACAGGCCTGGACAAGCCTCAGCCTACGAGCCTCGAACAGGCTCAGACACAGCTGGGTCTTTTCTTCCTCCTGTTTATTTCAGTTTGTTTCCATGTGATCTGTGTACTCAAACCTTTCCTGGGTGAGACTTCCTTGGCTTCCTGCTGGGAAGGGGTGCCAGGCCAAGCTGGGGTGGCACTGTGAGGGCTACTCAGGCAGGGTGAGGATGAGGATGAGCAGCAGAAATTGCCTACTTAGGTCAGGTTTATTTCTTTGAACACCAGGGTTTAGCCAAGCTGAGGGTCTGCAGAGCCCCGCTCAGGGTCAGAACTGGCCCTACTTGCACTAATTCAAAGGTTGCTCCAGAGAGAAGGAGATAAGATTTGGAGCAGTGCCCATTTGTAAGGTTTAATCTCAGCCTTTCCAATAATTACATGCTTGGAGGGACTAATAAAGCTTAATTTTTACAGCGTGTGAAGCCTGGATAGCTATCATTTCCCTTCCTGCTGTGTGTTATTTGTTCTCAGGGGACACGTAGAGTCCTGGACACTTCCAGATTAGGTTCCTCCAGACTTGTTAATGGCAGGTGGAAACCTCTGATGCATAAACAAAACTGGACAACACAATCCTCAACTCCTTCTCTTTCTGTCAGAGCTAGCAGGAACGCAACTCATCACCTGATTTAAAGTTGGGTCTAGCGAGGCTTTGATTTTGTGCCTGTGTAAAAAAAAAAATCATGGAAAATTTCCTAGGCTTTCCATAGATCTGTTTATGTAGGTTAGAGAATCTAATAACGAGGAGAGAATGCCCTTCCAGGAATTTTTAGGTGCATTTGCTTAACACTTTCCATGGAAAAAATTGCTCTGAACTTTTTGACACTTTGGGGATGCTTTTCTATACTATGTCCAACGTGAGCTGTAGGACACTTGGTACTTTTTAGCTGCCCCAAGCTTCTAATGCTGGGAATACATAAAAATTCCTTTTGGAATGAAGTGTTTGACACACAGAATTGTAGAGCAAGTCTTGTGTTACCTTGCAAAGGCTGGATTTGTGGGCCCTCAAGCAAACGGGTTTTTAACCATGAATTTTAACTGCTTTTAGGTGCAGTCTTCAAGTGAAATAAAAAAGGGAATTGTATCATCACAACTTAAACAAATCATGACACTTTGTAGGTAAGAAGGAGATGGTGTTTTTGAGATTAATAGGAAATTGTGTTATTTCCTACATAAAACCAGCCTATATTGGCTGTATTGGGAGACAATCCTGGGGCTCTTGGTTAAATTCAGTAGCCTGAGGATTCCCTTCCTCTCTCTCTTCACAGCCACTGTCACATTCCCGTGCAGCAGAAAACAATCACAGCCCTTGACTTCCTAAGGAAATTCCCTTTTAAATGCAGCGAGAACAGAGATTTTTAAGGAATATTTTCAGGTTTTGCACCTTTTTTTTTTTTTCCCTTGATGGTTTTTGCTTTGGAAATTATGAACGGAAGGAGAGATTTTCCTATCAGAACGCTTCCAGTTCTGTGCCAGTGGCTGAGAGGATGCAGAGTGTTTTTCCTGAAAGTTTTGCAGAAGGAAGCAGTCGTGTTTTGATTGGGACTAGGCTGCCTCACATCTCTCTAGATAAAAGACTGTTTTTAGAATGAATTGGGTTTAGGTTCTCTAGATCTGTTAAAGCTTGGAATTTGATTTTAACCCTCCAGTGTCGCCCGTTGATTCATGGATTTACCACAACCCATTGACATCACTGTGAGCACCTCGTGGATGTCTCCTTTGATTTGTCATTTGTGGGGTGATTTATATCCTGTTCTGAGAAGTGCAGAACTCAGGCTTTAAAGCAAACAAGCCTGCTTTAATAAAATTACCCTGGAGGGAGACAAATTACGTCCAGCATTTGCACTGCAAGGAATACATGCCAGCTGTTTACTCCAGCTGGAATATTCCAGGATTTTCAAAGCAGAAACAGCCAATCTGTTGCTGGTGTTGCATCACCGGGGACCCAGGCCCTTGGTGAAATAAATGAGCTGTGGTGAAATGAGGGAAATCTTTTACTTTTTTGCTTTCATTTTCTTGAAAGTCTGAAAACTTCTGGCCAGGTTTTTCCTGGGACAAAGGGCTTTGAAAGGCACTGCTGAATTTCAGAGCTTTCTTAACCTTGCAAGCACAGCCAGAGAAGGAAGGGGAATATGGATTGAACATCCTGTGTTTTGTCCTTGGTATCAGCTGAACTAAATCTGGCAGATTTTTCCTGTTATTTTGTTATAAGTGCAGCTCACAGGGACGCACAAAATTGCTTTTATGAATTAACTGAGAAACCATAACGTGGAAATACAAAGCCACGGCAAAAAGTGCATCAATCCTTAATGAGCTGCTGAGGCCACAGCTGGGCAGGATAATGGGAGTGCTGGGAGGTTCCCACCTGGTGTGTGGCTCCTGAGGTTTCTTTCTCCTGTTCCCCTTTGTTTCTGCTCAGCGTGGCCTCTGCCACAGTTCCTTTCCGTGACCTCTGTGCCACCTTGGGCTCAGGAATCCATCGGCGCCTTCCCTTCTCCGTGCAGCTCTCTCCTCCCCTGGCCCCAGTGAAAGGTCTGCAGTGTGCCTACCCAGTGATTCAACCAATAACATCTTTAACCAGCAACAAGTCTGGCTCTTCCTGCTTCGTTTTGTTCCTTCTTTCATATTAATTTCCTTCACTGACCTTTATTCCCTCTGAATTAAATCACCTTTTGCTGGTTCAGTCCAAGCCTCTTGTTCTTCCACCCATTTTGGTACCAACTTTTCCCAATCTGTTTTGTTCCCGTGGCCCATGTGCCGCACCATCCATCCCTGGATGGACAGTGTGTTCCCATTGGATCAGCTGCCACATTTAATGTCACCAGTGGTGACAGGAGCGAAGCAGAGTTATGGATCAAACAGCACCAAGTGTTTCCCAGGCTGCAGGGGGATTGCAGAGACTCTCCTCAGGAGCCCCTGGGATGCTCTCAGCCGTCAGTAATTGCAGCTCTTCTCACAGTTAATGGAGCAATATTGCTGATCTGCCCTGCAGTCCCAGGTTTGGGGGGTGTAGCCCTTTGGGACATGTCACCCACAGCCTTTCAGGGCTCACTGGATTGAAGCTTTGTTCAAATTCCTCTCTGGGGATGGGAGGGAAGGATCTGTGTTTTTCTTGCTCGTGCCTTAGCTCTGCCTTCCTGTACCTCGGCACGTTTGTCTGCGCTTCTCACATGCCTTTACACGACCTCCAGACTTGTACTCTTTCATTTTTCCTGTGGGTGTAGGATGTACACAGACTCGTGCACGAACCTTTGTAGAAAGCATAAACAAAGACTGGCTAATGCTCGTGCTACTTGAGAGCCCCAAGTGTTGGTAGGAGTTGAGGAGCCCTGTGCATGCAGGTGAGCTCTGGGTTACAAATATCTCTAAATCCCAGGTAATTAGCGTGGAGCTGCTGCTCTTGCGCCATCCTCCTCTGCTTGGCACGTGCAGAACGGCTCTGGGCACACGCAGAGTAGAGGATTCATTTTGAAATTCTGTTTCTTCGCTGGGAGTTTGGCTGAAGATTTGACCTTTTGATTTGGAGAGCGACTGTAAAAGTCAAGTGGTTGTGGTGCTTTGGGCTTTCACAAGGGTGCAGAGGAGCCACGTGCTCCCGAGCAGCTGAGCTGCAGAGTAAGCGGCTGTGTGCACAAATGTAGGCTTGGTGTCACCTACAGATATGCTTTTTAAAGGATGCGGTGCTGGGATGATGCAGATTATTCAGCAACTCAACCAAACCGTGTAAGAAATCAGGCGGATAATGAGCTTAATAACGCGACTGAATGAGGGCTGCTGAGTGCCGGAGCGATTCTTGCCGCTTGTCAGATGAAAAGAGCGTTTCAAAGCGAATTTTGGAGCGGGGCTGAGGCAGCTCCAGGCGGCGCGGGGCCATCCCCAGGCTCTTCCCGGCGCTCCGGGGGGAGTTCATTCCTGCGGGGAGTCCGTTCCGCGTGTTGCGCCCGCCTGCCTGCGAACACACCCCCCGAAAGTTGGACTCACGCATCTTAGTAAGTATTTCAGTTATGCTATTGACGTCAATGCAGTCATTAAATAGATTGCCGGCCCTCCCAGCAGCGAACCTGTGCCAAAGACCTAGAGGCAGACACATTTTAAAAGAAGAACATCAGGTTTGCTTTTAGCATTTGGAGAGAATAAGGGAAAAGTTTCTTCTGAAGTCACCCTTTGCAATAAGGGTGGTTTTTGCTTCATTTTCTAAGGCTCATTTTCAGTGAAGATAATTGCTGTGTTTTATTGAACACACGTCTGTTATGTTGCTGTGTGCATAAACAGCTCCAAATGAGACTAAAAAGTCATTTTTGTGATCAGCTCTGGCTGACAAGTGACACTTGTTTCAGGTCTCCTGGCTAGATTTATTTGTGTATCAAGTGACAGGAGGCATTCAGGCAAACCTGCTTAGCCTTTGACTCCCGAAATTCTGCCAGGATTGATTTCATGACATCTATATAAGAAAATAGCCTTCATTTCTCCTCGGCGGGCTCTGAAGACACACAAGCTAATCATGACTCCATAGCAACGGCTAAAAACTGTTTTCCCCTCGGCCCCACCTGTGGATGTCACATGAAGATGCTCCACGTGCTGCTGCCATCAGGAGCCTGTCACTCTCCGGGGCCAGCTGCCTCCGGGGCCGTGGGTGAGCGGGACTCCCTGAGCGTTCCCACTGTCCTGCTGTATTCCTGGGCTGCCTGACGCTGCCATTTATCACCCGTGGGACATCCCCGGTGCTGGGGCAGCTCTGGGCTCTGCAGGTCCCTTGTCCCAGTCAGGAGTGGCTCCGGAGGGGCTGGGAGCTGAGCCCCTGGGGACACACAGAGGTCGCAGCCTCAGCCCCGTGCAGGGAGCAGCTTTCCTTTGCCCAGAGGAGCAGGAATGCTGGAACAGCAGCAGCCGTGTCTCTTGGAAGAGGTCAAGGAGCCAAACCTGGTTTTTGGTGAGGCTGTCATTTCACTGGTGATCCCACACTCAGCTCCCTAAGATAAACCATCAAAGCAGTCCCGGCTTATGAAAAGGGCTTTATCTGATGGGTGCCTTCCTTCAGTGACCCGGGCAGCTGCAGCCCCGCGGTGGCGTGAAGAGACCTTCAGGGTGGCACTGTCCCGTTGTGTCCCTGCCTCCACTCTGCTCTTGAGGGCCAGGCCAGGCCTGGCAGCTCGGCATGGCTCCGCTCCCATCCCTGCATTGCGCAAGGGCCCTGCGGAGACAATTGGGCTCTGCCACCGCTGATATCAGGGCTGATAAAATCTGTGTCTCTTTTGTTTGCTGCACAGAACGATCAGGGTTGCTAGGGGGGAGATTTTGACAGCGCCGTCCTCAGCACCCTGAATCGGTTCCAGATGAGAACCAGAGATGTGTCCTCGATCAGAGCGAAAAGCAGCCCGACCCAACCCCAACCACCCCAACCAAACCTCCGGCAGGCCGGGTTATTTCTGTAGGTTATGGGGCACACTGTGCATGCCTTAGGGATGAACGGGGTCCTTCATTGTCCCCCGGCTGAGCCCCTTCGGCCTCCGTGGCACAGCATTTCCAGGCAGTGGGAGCTGCAGTGCCTCCCCAAAGCCCCACAGCAGCTCGGCCCCACAGCTCTGGGGAAGTGTCTCCTTCCTCGCCGAGGCTGAGCATTGTGTCCCATGGCAGAGGGACAGGCTACATCCAACATCCCTGTGGAGACACTCCCAGGGAAATGCCCTGCGCAAAGCCCAGAGCCAGCCCCGACGGCCAAACCTTTGTCCTCCTGCAGGAGCTGATTCCCAGGGTCATTTGCTTTCTTCTTGTGTTTTAAAAAGTGTTTCCAACGTTGTGTTCTGATTCTCAGCCGCCAAATCGTTTGGTTCGTAGTTGGGCAGGAATTACCAAATAATTTCTTGTGTTTGTTTGTCTTGGTGGGTGCAGGGGTTGCTTCCAGGTTGGAGGGGAGTACACAGAGGGAAAAGCACTCTTCCTGGAGGACTGAATTGGAATTTGCTGTCCTCCGCAGGGACATTTTGCCCACCAAACTTAACTCTACAATTACAAAATAACAAGTATAAAGATTAAAACTTTCAGAGCTTTAAAAACCAAGGTAGAATTAAAAGAGGGAGCAAAGGGTTGCTCCAGCACTTTTCCCTCTATTCCGCATGGAATTGCGTCCATTCTGATTCAGACTCCCCAGATGCCAAGCAGTGATAATGAACAATGAACATATCGATTTTTTCGATGTTCGAATCACCCAGAAATGTTCTGGTTTTATCACCAGTTTCATCTCCTGATGAGCTAAAAATTATTTCTGTAGCCAAGCAAGGTGTGCTTATTAATGTGAGCATCATTGTGCAACTGGGGAGGGACATTACACTAAGAGTTAATGAAACCTTTCATTGTAATATTGTTTTCTCTAAGAAGTGCCTGCAAATGGCAGCCTGAAGGATGCTATAATTGCAAGACTCTTTTTTGACAGAAAGGAAACAGCTGCTAATTATTTATGGTTATTAATCAAACCTGTCAGTTTATTCAAAGTTCATTTGGTTTGCTGTAAATATGTATGATTCCCAACATATACATTTTTTAAGCAATAGCCTTTAAAAACCATTGAAGTACACCTCTCCCTGTGGGATATATTCTCACATCTAAAGGAAGCATTGATTGGCTTTGGTGTGCATTCAAGCACAGAATCACTTTAGGAATTCAGAATTAAAAAAACCCCTCCAAAATCCTGCGGGGTGTTGATTTGACGATTAATATCTTTTGATTCTGTAGTCAGAACTGTGCTTTTGGAAGTGCCAAACACGAGCCAGGAGCAGGATCTCACCCGAGGTTCAGGTGTTTGCTGGGAGCCAGGATCAGGGGCCTTTATTCAGCGCTGAGGAGCTCCATGGTTAAACTGAATTTTAAAGGAACTGTGCATTTGAATGTAGATACTCCAGTATAAATATCCTGCTGTCAGAAATCTCCCTTTCCAGGAGGAAATTAATCATCTGTGCATGCTAAACTCCTCCACCACACCTTCACACTCTTCAAAAGCTTTCTCAAACACTTTTTCCCTGTACCTCCAAGCCTCCAGGTTCCAAGCATTTGGAGAGAGGCTTTGGCTGCAGCTTGCCAGGTCCCTTGGAGCATATTCCAGACACCCCAATGTTTTCATTCCAAGTGGGCTGAATCCAGGCAGCCCTTTCGTGCCTCAAGCATGTGTTTAGGGAGCTTTGACAAGCTTAGCACTTCATACCGAAATGCTTCTGAAATGTCACATTTTATAAGCCATGTCTTTTTCTTTAAATACCATATATTAGGCTGACAAAAGCAGGAGTTGGTCAGAGCAGTCTTTGTGTTCTCTGAAAAACTAGGGGAGAATTCTGGGAAGTGGAAAAGCCAGCCTGTTTTCCTGCACCTCTTTCCTCCCCCCCTCCCTGCCTGCCTCATTCCCTCTATAAATTTTACAAGAAGTGACCCAAAATGCTGTCCCTGCCGTTACTGACTCGGGTACAGAACGTTTGGATCCATGCTGGGAGCATTTGTGCTGGTCTGGGACAGCCCAGGAGGATGTGGGATAACGTCTGTTCTGTGGGGATTGTCACTGAGCACAGCGTGGGGCCAGTCCTGCTGCAGAAAATTCCAAGAATAAACACACATGAGTGCAGGGTTTGTTGGAAATGGACCTTGCTGGCATTTGACAGCTGGGAAATGTTTTCCTCCCTTTTCTTGCCAAGGATCCTCTTGTAGAAGCAAACTCCAGGGAGAAGTTTCCAGTTGGAGTGTTTCTGGTTTGGACTTTTTGGGACAGGGTCCCCATCCAGCTCTAGTCAGACACTGCTGGGCCTCCATCAGAATTCCAGCTCTTTGGGCAGGGTATTCCCTGAAATTCCTGCTGCTGAAATGTTTGCAGCTTCCTGGATTTCAGGTGTATCACACTGAATTTTTCAGCGTTTCCATCCCCTTCCGGGGGGAACATCCCGTGCACGCAAAAGGCAAAAAGCTGCTCCTCACACTCCGTGGATCAGGAAGGAGGAGCCCGAGCAGAGGTGCTGCTCACACCACATTTTCCAGCAGCGGCTGCTCCCTCTCCTGTGACACTTTCCAAGGTGGCTGTGAGTGCTGCTGGAGCAGCTCCTGGTGCACGTTGCCTCGAGTGGGGAGCCGTGTGCTGCCTGAAATCCTCAGAAATGGTGGCAACTGTGCTGAATTCACCACCCAGAATTAGTGACAGTGTGAGGGACAGTGCAGAGACCTCGGCTGAGGTGGCACCTCTTGTGCTGCTACGTGTCAGCACTTCTGGAGGGTGCCACAAAGTAGAAAACTTTGCGGGAAAAATAACCCCTGGAGTAATCCATAGCCCATAGCTGACCTTCAGAGGGAAACTTCCATTTCCATGTCTGTTCAATCTGATATTTGAACTGGGATTGTTAATGAGAGGTGCTTTTAATGCTGACATTTTGATTTCCTTGAACTCCGGTTGAGGCGCTTAATTCCATGTATTTTTGAGGGCTTTAATCAAATGGTTTTTGAGAGTGAAAGGCTGTTCTTACCTCTGCTGGCTGGAGCTGTTTGGGGAGTGGTTACACTTTCAAGTCTGCCTGTCATTACTGGGTCAAGTTTGTCCCCATCTGCCCCTTCAAGGCATCTCTGTGGTGTAAACAACATGATTTGGGTCATCACTTGGGTCAGGACTGACCCCAGGTTTAAGGAATGTTGTCATACAGGACTCAGACCCTCACACTTAATCACCTCTTGGCTAAAATAATCCAGATAGCAAAAACCCCACAAATAAATTATTATCTGCGTTCTATAATATCAAATTCTGGCTATGGATAAGCAGGGAATTAATGTGATGTTGTTTCCCTGGTAATTCCAGGGAAAATGTGGTCGGGTTGTGCCCCATGTCCCAAACACACCTTTTAAAAGGCCAGGCTGTGCTGGCCTCAGCTCAGCTCACAGGTGGAGATCAGCACGTGCAGGGTTTAATACGGAACATTAAAAGCTGTCAAAACAAATGATGCTGTTTGTGGGATCCTGCCATCTCCCTCTTCCTCCCCACCCTGTTCCCCGTGGGACTCACTCCGGGATTTTGAGCAGATTATTCCGACAGCTCTACGTGCACTTGGGGAAAGAGCAGGGCCGTGAGTCACAGGTTGTGCACCGAGGGAGGTGAATCGCAGGATTAGCACGGGGGTGGTTTGGCTGTGCTCTCAGCTGCTCAGGAGATGGACTTTGGGACTTGAGGCTCAGCCCAAAGCAGAGTTATGGTGCGAGGATGGACAAAACCCGCGTGTTTTGGGCAGCCGCCGCAGAGCTCTCTGGCTTCACGTGCAAAATATTCTGCATTTTTAAAAGCTGGAGGATCGTGGATGAGGAAAGAGCTTTTGAATTGCTGTGCTTTGAGATTGTCCAAGCTCTGTGTGCTGGTGCTGCTCCCTGACTCGGTGTCCCACATGGCAATCGCAGATCTGCCGATAGCGCTGACTCAGGGCACGACTTCCCAACCCCATGGGTCCGAACAGGCCATTTTCTGCAACATTCTGCATTCTTGGGTGACTCTGCTCCCTGCAGAGTTCCCCGGGTTTCAGCTGGGGGATGACAGTCCCAGGCATTGCAGGAGAGGCAAACCAAGGGCACAGAGTTCACGTGAGGTGAATCGGCAAGGTTGACATTTCCCCGTGGGTACATAGAATATCTGTTGGACGAAAACAGATTAAAATTCCAAACCAAAGCAGTTTTTTAAGCTGCCATCCTAAAGGATAATGCTTTCAAGTAATTACATTTAGCCATGGAAAAAAGCACCGTTTAATTCTGTTTTATAATTAATGTCTTCGAAATGGTCACTCAAAATGTAAGGGGTGACTTTATGTTCTGTCTTTCCATGGCTTGAGCAAAGTGTGTGGACACAAAGGGTGCTATGTGCCTTAAAGAATTCCTATGGATTATATTTGGGATGCTTCCAGGCCACATTCTTAACTTTCATATTGAAAAACTCCAGGAAATTAAATTGAGAGGAAATGGGGGCCGAGTCAGTGTTAAATGGTGACCTTTTAACCTTCCCAGGAGCCCCAAGGAAGCTGATTTAAACAGGTCTGACATTTTACCAGTGGCTGTTCTACGTGGCTGAGGTGACATGGGCAGCCTTGCTCTGCCCCTTGTTTACCATTTCTGAATAATTTTCCTCGTGAAGAGCTAAGGACGATTAATAAACTTTGTCTTTACATCCAATGCCAGTGGCCAAGTGGAGCTTTTCAGGGAGATCTCTCATCGTGCTTTGAACTTCCAGGGCTCATCCCTGAGGTTCCTCTTCCAGTTCCCACTCCAGCATTTCACCACAAAGCACTTTCACTCCTGACAGACTCTTTAGACGAGAAGTTTGATTATCTCCAGGTTAACCCGGTTCAAAATCCATTTTAATGGCTCTAGATGGGTCTGGGGATGAAGCACCACCTGGATTTGTGGGCAGATCCAAGCGAGAACCTTTTTGCTCCTGGTTTGCCCAACTGCTCTGAAGCAGTGACGCAGGGCACAGTTAATCCTCTGCCTCTCTCAGGTTCTGGGGTTGTTTTTTCCTCTGGTTGAACTCAAATCGTTGCTCTGTGGTCTGCCTGGGGAGTTCCTTCCGTGCCGTGGGCCTCTTGTGAAAGTCAGCGCGGAGTTTCAGAGGAGGAGCTTTTGGGGCGGCCGCAGGGGTGCAGGAGGTGGCTGTGCACAGCGACAGGGATGGAGGGAGCTCGGGATGGAGGAGTTGGGGCTGGGGAGAGCCCCTGGGCTCGGTCGGGACTGGCACGAGCAGAGCCCCTCTCCAGCACCTCCAACTCCCGCAGCAATCCTCGGCCAGGCTGTTGTCACCAAAACTGGGAAAAACAAAAACTCTCCAACAACATTTTTAATGTTAGAGAGTCAAGGCATTGCTTTATTTTCTGGCCAGGATGGTGTTCTGGCCAGGGTGTGCCACAGAAATCATCTCATCCAGACACAGCCCGGGTGCAGAGAGAATCATTCCATGATGCACCGATTTTACAGGATTTTCCCCCAAATTTTATACAGTCAAACCCCATAGAGGTGCATTGTTTCAAAGTTCATTTGTCCAGTGTTGAGCAACCCCCAGTGTTCAGTTTCCCATTGGATCTGAATCCCCTCACCTCCGATGTAAATTAGATATAAATTTTTCAATTTTCTTGTCAGTCCTTTCTGGGCGAGATGTCTCCAGCTGTGTCAGAGGTGCTCTGGGGTGGATGTTTGGAGATGGCCACCGATGTTCTGTTCATGTTCCATTGATGGTTTTTATCTCTCTGGGGATCTTTGGGCTGCTCCACTCTGTCCCTGTGCTGAGCCCATCTCCTTAGAGTGATGCTTTATCTCCTAAATAAACTAAAGAAAATTCCCTTCCCCAAAACAAAGTTAAGTCAAGCCCAACGAGAGAGACAAAAATAAAAAGTTAAAAGTTACACAAAATTTTTAAACTGGTATATTTTCCAGCACTGTGGCTGAGCCAGCTCCAGAACCGGAAACCGTCCAGCCACAACAGCCCAGGATGGTGCCCCACCTAATTAAGGCTGTTGAAAGGCAGGGCTAATTAGTTTAGGTGGAGCGCCTCGTTAGCACAAGGATGTTGCTTCCAGGATCCAAGTTGGTTTCCCCGCACGTGTGAGCTCCCAGCGCTCTGGAGCCAGCCCACATGTGGGGAATGAAATAATGCGGTGCCCAGGTAAATCCGAGCTGGGTACCGAGGTCATTGCATCATCATATCCTGAGTTTTCCAGGGCTTTCTCACACTCCTGCACGCACGTGTGCTCGGGAAGAAAACACTTCCACTCGCACAGGAAAATGTTCTTGCTGTGACCCAGCCTGGCCTTGTTTACTTGGAGAAACAAAAACACGGTGTGGGCATGCTGTGATGTGCAGGAAGTTGGGATTGGGATTTCAGATCCTCGGGCTCAGCTCTAGGGCTGGGCTGGAGGCTTCCTTCCCATCCAAAATGATGGACATCTCCATCCCAGCTCTCTGGACTCTTCACTGCTCTTTGAGGACCATGTGGAGTAAACGCGTGATGGGGATTCTCTTAATTTAAAAATGCAGCATGCCCTTCGAAAATCTGTCTTCAGAAATGTGTTTAAAGTGTGTTAAATTCCCAGCAGAACCATTCCCGGTGCTTTCCTTGCAGCTCCCTCCCTTGTGTGCGCTGTCCATCTTCTGCTCTCGTTGTTAGACCCTGGCTAGGAGAGCGCCTCTCTTGCTTTGTGCTTTTCCTCCTGTCTTCGGATTAAGGCAAGAGTTCTACAGAACAACGAAGAATCAGCACGGTCGGTAAAAGGATAATGTGCCGAACCTTGAGATAAAGTTGGAACTGAGGAATCTTTTCCGTTCATTCACAGGCCAAGATTAGATTCTGCCCCTCTTGCCATTTCTGCTTCTCCCTCTCCCCGGACTGAGGAATTCCTGCTATGCAGGCAAATCCCATTCCCAGATTCCCCGGTGATAGCGCTGCTAAGTGACATCTGACAGGATGCTTCCTGCATTTTGTGACTTCCATCTGGCACCATAAAAGCACTGTCACTTACCCCCTGATTTGTGGCACCTCCACTGCATTGTTCCCTCGGGAGGAAGGACACTGGGAAACGGGATTGCCTTGTGGTGAAACACTCCATCCCACCCTACAGGAGATGCTATCTCCAATCGAAATCCTTCCTCAGAACGTCTCCAGTTTTCCTTCCTCGTTAGCATTTCAGATTAAACCTTTAGGCTTATCTCCACATCAGAAATTACCTCTCTGGGAAGCTTCATCAACTTCTATCAGGCACCTTTAGGTGTTCTTGGTGTTCACACCTCGTTTTTGCACCTCATTGTCATGCAAAGGCTGCAGTGGTGCTTTGCTTTGGGAATCTGGAGCTTTCATCTCTTCCTGTAGCATCTTCAAAGCTGAGCTTTACCCGGCTGACGTACAATCAGACACATTAAAACACACAAAATAGATATAAAAGTGCTTTTTGGGTTTAATTTAGGAGAAAGACTTATTAGTTGGTCCTTTCCAAGTGTTCCCAGTGCTGTTTCAGTTGGAGACGTTAGGATTGTTTATTGTGTGGGAATGAAGATTAATGGTGAAACTTCTTCAGTGCCCACTGAAGCTCTGGTCCTTCACTCGCAGCAGCATTTGGGAAATCCAGATCTCGGGAAGACAATTCTTGAGCAGCTTCATCTCCCCATTTTCCAGTGTGTTTTTAAGGTGTCTGTGGGGGGTATCGCAGGGTCTCCTGGAAAACTGCGGCTGTACCCTGCGGCTGACTCCTCCATCAGTTCCGAGCTTCCCAGTTTGGATCCAGCTGCTGGGCTTCTCCCTCTGGCTGTCCCTTCCATGTCACCCTCCTCTCCTAGAGCAGCATCCCCATCCTGTCTGGGCAGGGGTGATGCTGTTGGCACTCTCAGTGCCCTGCTGCCCACCCCAGGGACCCTGACCGATGCCACTGGAGGAGTGACTCCCATGGGAAATGCCCTTCCTGCCGAGCCTGGCCAAACCTAGCAACTTGTCCAGCTGCAGAGATAATGAGCCGCAATCAGGGCGCTGTGCACTAATTGCTGAGCAGCTCTGGCTCCTCTCACAGTCAGTGGAGCTGCCAGCCCGCGCTGGTGGCCTCGGTGACCCGATTCTCATGACCCGGCTGGTGATCCACCACCCCAGCCAGTGCTGGTGGGTACAGTCAGGGCTCTGCAGGCCTGTCCAGTCCTGCCCTGACCGGCTCCTCGGGCTTGGCTCTCGCTCCAGGCTGACCTCCCCAGATGAGCTTCCTTGAAATGCTTCATTTTTGCTCCCAAGCAGTGGCTGGGCCCCCATGGCTGACCTGCTGCTGCTCACCTTGGTGTGGCTTACAGGAACTGGGATCAAACTGGGGCTGGACTGCACCAGGGCTCTGCAAAAGCTCCTCTCTTTGCTGCCCAGGCCTACCACTCTGCTCAGTGTCAACTCTGTCAGTGTCATAAGATTAATGTCACCTCAGCCGTTTCAGCCACCTCAGCATTATAGACCAGGCTTCAGTGATGGCTGCCTTCTGAAGAAAAGCTGGGGAGCAAACCATCCTGTTGTGCAGGAAGATCAGGAATTTCAGCAGAGACCAACTTGGTGAAGGAAGGAGCTTCTCAGAGAGTCAAAATGTAAGAAGAGAGCAGGCAAAGAATGAGAAAGACTGGGAACAAGGGAGGCATGGAAAACTCTTTGGGCCTGTGGGGTGAGTTGGGCTGACCAAAGGCTGATGGAGCTGTGACTGGTGAGGGGACTCCCATGTGGGCATGGAGTAGGGAAAGAAAATCCACAAAAAAAGGGTTGATCCATGGGTGAAACAGCCTAATGATAACTGGTACGTGAAAGGCCAAAATATTCAGTGTTTTTGTGGTCTCAGTCTTCATTGCCCCAACCTGCTTGGGAAAATAAGGAATGGAGGGCAGCAGGGAGCAGTGGGTTAGGGACAGCCTAGAGGAGGCAGAGGTGTTCATGTCACTGGACAAGGCTCAGGCTGGAAAAGCTGTGAGGTCAGTGTGAGTTGTTCATGAATGTTGTGGTGCTTGGGAAGGTGACAACAGGGAAAAGGTGCATGTTTGAGGAAGGTGGAGTGGATTTGGGGAACTGTGGACTACTCAGACTCTTCTCATCGCTGAGAGGGCAGTGAGGGTATCCTGGAGTCGATTTCCAAACGCATGAAAGACAAGAAAGGAAATTGGGAATGGTAGATGCAGACTTGTCAAAGATACTGTGTTGAAAAGCCCAGTCTCGTCCTCCAAGGGCTGGAGGGTGGCCTGGCCCTGGGGACAGGGATGGCCATGGATGGGTGTGCAGGAGCACTTTGGCACCGTTTCCCACAGCATTCCCACATGGCAGCTGCTGACAGGCTGGGAATTGCTGCACACCGGCCCGAGGGTCGGGGTGAGGACTACGTGTGCAGTTGGTGGCTGATGACAGGAACGCTCGGGGTGTCCAGCAGTGCCCTGCAGCTTCTCGAGCGTCAGGCTGGGGCTGCTGCTCTGCTGGGATGGTCCTGCTGTGGGTGGGAGGCTGGGACAGGTCACCTGCGGAGGTCCCTTCCCGTGGTGGCGCAGAGCGGTGTCCCATGCAGGAGCAGAGAGTGACAGCACCTCTGAAGGTGATTCAGCCCTGCCATGTGCTGAGAATAGAGCAGGATCACCCCTTGGAGCTCCCAGCCACTTTCCACTGCCTGCCTGCGTGGGAGCTTAGGTGATTAACTTTGGGATGGCTAAAGATAGCCCGGCCAGGCCCCCCCATGGCAGTGACATTTCTCCAGGCTGAGATTTCTGCTCAGATTACCCCGCAGCTGGCCCGGGGCTCAGAGCTCGGGGCTCGCTGTTGACTCAGAAACATCCCTGCTGCTATGGCAGTGAGTGACTGTCCCTGTCCCAGCCGAGTCCCGCTGCAGGAATTCCTTCCCTCAATGGGAGCCTCTGCTTCCGACCTGGGCCTTCTTCCTCCTTGGGACGGGGCAGCCCTTTGATTTTGTGGCATTCCCGGCATCCAGGAGGTTTTTCCTTCTCCTTTTCATTCCCTGTGCCTTCTCTTGGTGAGACATCTCCTCCTGCTTCCCAGAGTCTTCCAGTTTGAATCTGGATGCGTCCTTGGAGTTCTTGGCTAGCGCTGTTTAATCACTGCCGTGACGTCTTCAGCAGCTTTGGAGCCGTTTTTCTTGGGGCTGAGTTTTCCCAGCAGCTGGAATGGTGTGTCCCAGAAAGGACCTGTCTTTAATTAGGGAATTTAGAGTGCCAGGCACCTCAGCAATAAAAAAAAAAAGTTCACTTCTCCTGCTCCCTATAGTTTGGAAAAAAGAAAAGAAAAATGTCCCCCAAAACCTTGGCTGTATTTTGCCAGAGGCTGTAGCTCATGTCAAACACTCTCATCCCCAATTCCAGTCTCCCACATTATTCCTGGCAGCTCCAGCTCGCTCATTTCCTGGCATTTTTCACAATTAGCAGTAGAAAGCTTTCACTTCGTTTTTTTGTCTCTATCTTCCTCTCTCATCTCCATACCCAGCCTGAATACAGGCTCCATTGTTCCTGCTGCTTTGGAGCCCCTGTTAGGATTTTATCCGCGTTCCCCCACCATTGGATCTGCTCCAGTGCCACCTCGTTGGTGACCCCCCCAGTGGCTCTGCCAGTCCATCCCATCGCCTCTCTCCACACGGATGTCACTTCCCAGGCTTTTCTGACCACATCTCATGTATTAATGCTGGCTAACAGAAAAAAAATCTACATTCCAAAGTCGTTTTGATAAAAGAACAACTCTGAGGCAGCTCTGCGCTCATTTGCATGCGGTGCCCGTGCCCGCTCGGGCTGCAGCGTTCCCGGCTCCTGCCGAGCTCCAGCACCCGCTGGCCCCACTCCACTCAACAAAGCCCTTCCTCTCACCGCCACCTCCCCTGCACGCCGGAGGGAGGCTGCAGGTGTGAGAAATGTGAGAGGGGACGGCTCGAGTGACCGGTCGGACTGGAGTCCCAAAAATACAGCGAGGGGAGAAGGGCAGGCTCGTCCATTTGTTGGGGAATTGCTCAAGAGCGTCGTGGCTCCACCTGTTCCGCGGGCGCTGGGGCTCTGTGCCTTTCTTAGCACATCTGCACTTATCTTTGCAAAAGATATAATTAGGCTGCGTTGCGCACGGTGGGGAGGAGGCAAGTGCCGCCGGACGCTCCGCGGTTCCCAGGATTTGCGCTCGCTCCTCGCCGCGGCCCCGCGGATCAGAGCGCGCGGTGTCTGCAGGAGCTGTGAGAGGGAACTCGCTGGGCTCTGCAGCGCTGCGGGCACGTGTGGGGCCGGGCGGCTCTGCTGGGTACAGCTCGCTTTTCATCACACCTCCTTCAGGTGCTCGTGTGGCTTTTGTGCTCAGAAAAAAGGCTGGAAATCTGTTCCGCAGATCCCCCAGGTATTGGAAGGCTCATGGGGGACCTATAAAAGAAACCTGTAATTACACTATTTTTTCAGTGCTTGCAGTGCTGTAAGATTTGGACATTTGGTTGCAGATTGGAAGTGAATCATGGGGGTTGTGCTCTGGGCCTTTGATTTTTTTCGCTGTGAGTTTCCAAACCCATCTACGGAAGGATTTCCACAGGAATATTTTCTGGATCTGGTAGAACAATGGTTTAATTCAAGGAAGTAGCTCCCTGAATGCACTAACAGGATACATTAAACAAATCACTTGGTGTCAGTTATTCCCTCAGCATTGTGAAGGATAAATATGTAAACATGTCCACACGATCCGTGAGCAACCACAGCTCCATTAGGGAAGGCAAAGGGTGAATGGCTCCCCGCCTGCACAAGGCCCTTTTCCAGCAAGTTTTGGCATGTCCTTTGTTGATAAACCTGTTTTACTCAGCATGCTCCAGGCTTTTAGAGTGATGCGAGGCACTGGTAGTCATTAACGTGGGGCAATATTCCTGCTAATGAACCTCGTGTTGTGGAGGTGAAATAGCCATTTTCTGACACTGGTTAGTAATTAACGTGGGGCAATATTCCTCCTAATGAACCTCATGTAGGGGAGGTTAAAGAGTCATTTTCTTTTGGGGAACAGGAGGGCCTTTGGTCATCTGGACCTGTGGGAGTTTTATCTGAGCTGTGGCCACACGGGTGCCTTGGGAAATCACTAGGAGCACCCACCTTCTTTCTCCTTGTCTTTGTCCTTGTTCTCCTTCCCCTACTCCTGGCCCTTCCATGTCTCTCCTTCTCCTCCTCCTCCTCTTCTC
>VZRL01000806.1:259906-295002 GCA_013397895.1 Origma solitaria | reverse complement strand
CCTCCGGCGGCGCTGGCGGCGGCTCGGGCGGCCCCGCCATGGAGAGGCGGCCGCAGCGCCAGCCCGACTACATGTCCGTGTGCCTCTTCGCAGAGGAGCCCTACCAGAAGCTGGCTATGGAGACGCTGGAGGAGCTCGACTGGTGCCTGGATCAGCTGGAGACCATCCAAACCTACCGCTCCGTCAGCGAGATGGCATCCAACAAGGTGAGCCCGCGTGCGGCACCGCGGGGCGGAGCGGGGCTGCGGGACAGGGCTGCGGGACGGGGGTGCGGGAGGCGCGGGGCGCTGAGCCTGGTGCCCGAGCCGCCTGTCCAGGACGGCAGCTCCGAGTTAGTTGTGGTGAAGGAGGTGCGGGTTCTCCTGCACAGACGCGTCCGGGGAAAACTCGCGGCGGGTGGCGTGGGGAGAGCGAGCTGGGATGGAGCGGGGAGAGCGATCCGGGATGGAGCGATCCGGGATGGAGTCAGGAGAGCGATCCGGGATGGAGTCAGGAGAGCGATTCGGGATGGAGTGATCCGAAATGGAGCGGGGAGAGCGATCCGGGATGGAGTCAGGCGAGCGATCTGGGATGGAGTGAGGAGAGCGATCCGGGATGGAGTCAGGAGAGCGATTCGGGATGGAGTGATCCGAANAGCCATTGGGGATGGAGTGATCCGAAATGGAGCGGGGAGAGCGATCCGGGATGGAGTCAGGCGAGCGATCTGGGATGGAGTGAGGAGAGCGATCCGGGATGGAGTCTGGAGAGCGATCGGGGATGGAGTCACGAGAGCAATCCGGGGTGTCGTGGAGAGACCAATCGCTGCCGCAGGCTCATTTCCGAGAATTAAAGAGGTTTCAATTAGCGCCGGTCCCTTGGAGCCGATATGAGCAGGGACACTGTGCAAACGCCCGCATTTAGCAAATCATCACGCCAGAAGTCAATTAACTTCATTGTTGTCTGTCCGTAATAACGGCGAACTGTAAACATTGTGGTCCGGTGTTTGACGGCTGTTTTGGCTTTCGGTAAGGTTTTAATTTGGTTTTTAATGCGCTGGGCTGGCTCGGCAGCGCTTGGCAGCACTTGGTGAGGATGGGCAGGCAGGAATGGTGCACAGGCAGTCAGCTCCGGGGCTGCTGCTCCTCGAGCTCTTCACGCCAGCGAAAGTGGAGCTGTGAGTTTGTCTGCAAAGAGGGCTGAAGGAAAGCGAGAGAAGCCCGTTGTGTTTCAAGTCAGGGAAGCAGGAGAGCAGAGTCCCAGGAGTGTCCTGAGAAGCAGCAGAGAGCAGAACGCGAGTTCCGAGTGCCTGTGTGCAGCTTTTGGGAGTTCGTGCCGCAGTCCGAGGGCCCCACTCGGCTGCAGCATCTCCCGGGGCGGTGCTGCGGGCGGGCGGCTCTCCGTGCCCCGGGGCGCTGCAGCGGGGCCGGGCACAGCCCCGGGCCAGCCTGGCAGCTCCCAGCCCCTGCCCGCCCCGGACAGCGCTGCCAGCCCCGCGGGGTCCGCTGCCCTTGTCCCACACTTGTCACACACACAAATCCCCAGCCCGGTGCCCATCCACGTCTTTGCCCAGGTGCGATGGTTTATACCCAGTTCTGCACCACCCCGATGTTGTTGGTTTTGTTTTTTTTTCCTATTTGGAAATTACTGCAATCAGAAATGCTGAATCAGAAACTGAATTTATGGGGGAAAGTTGAGCAAAAAAGTCCGGTGTTATTTCAGCTTCCTCTTCTGGTAGTCATTACCACGATGTGCAGTGGCAAAGGAAGCAGTAAAAGTTTTATAGACCGAGCTTTCAAGAAAGAAATAATATTTTTTGTCGGAATTTGTGTTGAGGGAGCCCTGGATGGAAGTTGAGAAGGGTGCGGGCTGCACCTCCAATGTGAACACGATGCCCTTCAGTTTGAGGTTACTTTTATTTATTTTTTTTTTTCCGGGTGACAAATCTGGCCTCGCGAAGGTGAAACTAAATTGCTTATTGTAGCACTTGAAAGTTGCGATTTCTCTGGGTGCAGATGGCTGGCAGCTGGGTCGGGCAAAAGGTTCCTGAAACTTTGTTCTTTCACAACCCTTTTCTGAAATGTCTGCACTTTTTGGTCAACTTCCAGTTTCACAGTTTTCAGCTGTGAAAGAGAAGCATAAAATGGCCTCACACCTCGCTTGCCTTTCCTCTGCAGCAGTAAATATTGACACAAATCATGGTATGGTTAAGGTTGGAAAGGACTTTTAAGATCGTACCGTTTCAATGCCTGATGATTTGGGGGATTTGTGGCTTTTGGGGGGTTTGGGGGCAGACAATGTGCAGTGGTCTGGCAGTGCCAGGAGCTGCTGGGCTGCTCCTGCATCTTCAGGAGGAGGCTGCAGCTGCCCTGTCCCCGCTCTGAGCATCCCAACCAGCGCCAGCTCCGCTCCGGGGCATCTCCATTTGTCACCGGTAAACAGCAAAGCCGGCAGATGTTTTGAAAACAGGATGCTTGGGCTGCGCATTATTAAAGAAAAAACGGAAAGAGAAACAGTCTAGATAGGAAGAAAGCAAATCGGCTCGGCATGCTCCCAAGCGCAGGAGCAGAATAAACACTGACCTATCTTCCTGACCTCCGCTCTCGCCAGTTCCTGGCCCTGCGCCACCCAAGCCAAACTACGTCATTTGAGCCTGATAGTAGGCATGGCACAGCTGTTGCAAGTGTGACTCGAATTTCCTGTCTCCTTCCTGACAGACGTAGTTTAGAAAATCCAGAGTTGCAACAACAGCACGGAGAGAGAGGGAGGGAGGCTCTCGGCATCCGTGCGCGCAGGGGATTCTCAGAGGCGCTGCAGCAAAAAGGAGGCAGCGGAGGGGGAAGAGCCATGCGGGACAGCAGCCTGGCTTTGAGCTGATGGGGCTCGGAAGGCAGCGCTTCAGACATGTGCGTATCCTTCGTTAAGCCGGGACTTAATGACAGCAGGAGTGAGGAAATGAGCGGCTGAGCTCGCAGCGAGCCGAGGGTTGTGCTGACATCAGGGAGCCCAGGGACCCTGCAGTGCCACCCGCAGGGATCCCACGGAAAGCTGGCACAGAGGGAATTCTGTTCCGTGGGATGCTGTCAGTGTTCCTGAGTCCTGATGCGTTTCCAGAGCAGTGCTTGATGCGCAAACCAGCCCAGGCTCTCTGCAGAACTAACCGTGCACAGCGCCTTTATCTTCCTAATTCAGAGCAAAAAATAACCTGCAAAATACCTGGCTGCAGCTGCCACGAAGGGAGTTTATTTTCCTAACGTTTCATTTCCTAACATCTTTTTGCCGTGAGCTCATAGGGCCCTGCAGCTTTGCACCGAAACAAAATAACCTGTAAGGAGCTCTGCAGGCACTCGGTGCTGCCTGAGGGAGCAAACCACACTTATTTACATTATTGTTGCATATAGACTCTATTTTCCCTGCATTTATCACTCTGTCCAGCTTCCAGCTCAGGCAGCTGCTGTGTCTCTGAAGGGTTTGTGAGGCAATGATGATAAAGAAAAGGGTATTTTCTGTGCTGTGGCCCCCCGTGAGGTTGTGTTGGCATTAGGCAGGTCCTTAGCCTCGCCTGTCCTGCAGATGGGAGCTGCTCTAGTCCCTAATACAGCATTTGGGAGCTGCTCTAGTCCCTAATACAGCATTTGGGATCTGCTCTGGTCTCTAATACAGCATTTGGGATCTGCTCTAGTCCCTAATACAGCATTTGGGGTCTGGGGCAGGACGTGCTCAGTGCATCCCCTGGGTCATAAGAAGGAGCAGGTCTTTTTCCCAGCTGAAATGCTGGCCTTGCCAGCTCCAGGTTTTTATGGGGCCGTAACATCATAAAATGGAGGGATGGAGAAAATGGGTTGTTTCTGCAGAGCTGCCTGTCCGTGCAGGATGCAGCCCAAATGGAGACACTGCATGGACCTGAGCAGCACCTCAGCTTCTCCTTAGATTAGACCAGGCTCATCCAGAGCTCTTTGCAGTCCATCGAGTCCAGAGAACAGAATTTGTGCTCTCTGGGGATATTCTAAGTTTAAGAAGACAGAGCGTGAGTGGTGTCCTCAGGGTGCCTGCACTCATGACTTTGCAAACCCTCTCGTCTCTTCCCTAACTGTTCCCTGGAGGACCCTCCCTTGCAAATCCTTAAACTCTCCTATTCCAACTCTTTAAGATGTTTCTGTTATTCCCAAGTGCTGATAACTCAAATCTTGCCTCCCGGGCCGTGTCCGGCCAGTGGCTCGGGACAGCAGCACAACTGCTCCTGCTCCTCTCTGGCTTGTGAGCTCTGAGATAAACAGAACTGATTCCATGTTGCTTGGATTCCAAAGGGCATTTCGGTCAGAAAAGCGGAGCAAGGCCGCACCTCGCTTTCGGGAGAGGGCGGCTGAATAAACATCTGGCCACGAATGTAAACGGCCGGGGCCGCGCTGGAGGTCGCGGCCAAGTGCCAGCGCTGGATGTGCCGCTCTGCACAGCGTCCCCTCGTCCCCTCCCCGTGCCAGCCCGGCAGCCCCCGGCCCCGCGTCCCCATCCTACGTGATGTTTCCCTTAAGCGGTGCCGAGCTGTTTAGTCTTCCCCCGGCTTTGCGCTGGAACTTCCTTTGTTTAATCGCCGCACAAAGAGAGGTTTGTTCGCTGCGGCAGCCGGCGGAACAAAGAGACTTCCACGTCTCGTGTTTTTCCAAGGCGGGATGAATCACTGAGCTCGGCACGGCGGTGCTCCCCTCGCCGGGCTCTGCGGCGCCGGAGCGGGCCGGGAGCGGCGGGAGGCTGCGGGGCCGCGCTGGCAGCGCTCCCGCGGCGCCGCTCCTGCAGAGCCCCGCGCACTTCGCGCCGCTTTGACGTCGCTCTTTAACCGCTTCGGGGCCGGGCCAGCGCTGCCGGGCAGGACACGGCGCCATCGGCATGCTCCAGGAGGTAGGAGCTGGGGGATGTTCCCCGGCTGGGCGTTATCTGCCGGGCTCGGTCCGTGCTGGGGTGTCCTTGTCCTAGAGGACAGGGCACGGCGTTCCTCCGGCGCTGCGGGAGCGGGTGAGGCGCTCGGGGCGGTGAGCGGGAGGCTCGGAGAGAGCGGCTGGGTCAGGAGGGAACAGCTCGGGATGCTGGCTCTGACCAGGCTGGGAAATCCCTCCGGATCTGCGGAGCTTGGTCGCAGTCAGCTCCTGCGTATCAGTCTCATCACCGTCATAAATGGACTTTAGGGTGGCTGTGTCTGCATCCATCCCATTCCTCCTGCCGTGCTCATTGCCCTCTAAAGTAAATCGTTCTGGTGGTGTCAAATTTGCCCTCAAAGCAGGGTGGAATATCGGGGCCATACGTATTTAATAATCTAATATTTCGTTCTTGTGAGCCCTCTGAGCTGTCAGTGTCCAGGTGTCTTGGTTAAACTGATCCGAATATTTTTTTAAAAGCTGAAATATTGGAAAGCTGCAGTGCTGGCTGTGGGATGTGCAGGTAGAGGATTAGGAGCCAGTGTCAGCATTTGGGATTCCCTCCTGGAGCAAAGGGACTTTGAGTGCTGGATGCTTTCCCATCTTCTAGGATGTTGTGGTAGATTCGTGGGAAAAGCCCATCCAAGGGGCATCCCTTGGCCACTGCTGGTGCAGAGATCAAGGCTTTGGGGGTAGAATTTTGGTTCAAATCCATCTCCCCAGGAGCTTTTGTGGGGAGCTGTCACCCGTCCTCCAGGCCACAACGGTGCTCAGGACCTTCCGGTGTGTCCTTTAACCAATTCTGGTTTTCGTGGGACGTGATAGGGTTTTTAAAGTTCTACATTCTCAGACTTTTACGTTATAACACAGTAGGGTGGGGCTTAAATAAATAATAGCTCAAAGGCAGGTTCAAAATGAATCATGAGCTGAGGGCAGGACTGGAGAGTGACTAAATGTTGGGAGCAGGGGCCTCTGGAGTGAGGGATGCTGGTGAGATGTGACATCCCAGAGGAGCAGCATCACTTAGGATCAAGAAGCTGAGAAGGACTTCAGGGCAGTGCTAATCCTCACCCTTGGGTCTGAGTGATTTTGTGGGCCAGGCCACTTGCCACAGGCTCCAGACTCTTCATTTTTTCCCGGTTGTGTTCCGTGGGGCAGCTGCTGATCCAGATATTTGCATGAAGTGAAATTAATTGAAAGTTGTCGAGTTACCAAAGGCAGGACAACTTGTGGAGATGGATTGGGATGAAGAGCTCTGAGAGGGAGAGATTGCCCCAGTTAAAGCCTGGCTTAAAGCAAACAAACCAGAAGTGCTCCCTCACCTTGCTGCTGGTTTAGCACAGCTGGGCCAACTGCAGCAAAAGGATTCTGCGCAGCATTTGCCTATCTCTGTGTGAGAAGGAGTTTTCATTTCATTTTATCTCCATTAATTAGTGCCTTCTGTATGGGTTTGATGCTTGCATTAGGCTAATTTTCATTTTGGCAGGACTAACTGCCATGGTTTTTGGGGGATGCTGAGCTACACCAACTTCTCCCCAGGATTTACACTGCCCTCTTCCCAGGATTCCCTCTTCATCCCGTGTTTTCTGAAGCAAACAAACTTCTGTTTGCTCAAAGTTGACAGATTTTTTTTCAACATGGGCATTTTGGAAAAGTCATCTCAGGGCATAAAGTTATTTGAATTTACCAAAGCCTGTTCTCCTACTCAGGTAAAACCCCAGCTGGATTTGCCTAAATGATGACTGCAGAGCTTGATTCAAATTTAAATTAAATTTAAATTGCTGCTTCATACGATTAACAAAATCCCATGTTTAATTGCATTGCTCTCTTGTTAAATGACAAATGCTCTTCCCTCTCTGATAGTTGTCATATTGGGGGAGTTTTTTTCCGATTGAGGGTCTAATCCAGATTATTTTCCCCGAATTCCCGGCATCTCCTGGCTGCCCAGAGCAGCAGGGGAGGCTCTTTGGTTTGCGGGCTCTTCTTACGCAGTCGTTCGGCTTCCTCTGGCACGGAGGCCTCGGCGCTGTGGTTTGCATGGGTGTGACTGACACAAGATTCGGGGCTGAGATCTGCAGCGCTCTCTGCTCTCGGGGCCACAGATGTTGTCAGCTGCAGCAGGGCTTGCTTTCATCAGCCTCATGTCAACAAACAAGCTGCTGGAGGTTTGCGTTTCGTGCTGCTTCCTCGCCTTCAGCGCGGGCTGGCTCTCAGCATCGCTCCTTCCTCACCCTCCTTTTGCTCTTAACACGACCAGCGTTCTTCCAGCTGGTGAAATTCTAAAAATGATTTTGCAGATCAAGTGTTTTGGCTTGTTTCTGCTTTTGTTTATTGTGCTCTCCTTCGAGGAGTGCTGGGATGAGAGATTGGTGTGGACGCTCAGCGTGCTGCTCTGGGAAAGGTGGCACTGGTTTGGGGAGTTATGCCTGGCCTGGGGTGTGCCTTTTGTGGGGTTCTTCCTCCCAACAGTGCAATTTCTGTTATGAAATGCACCTTTCAGTGGGGGAGAGAGAGGAAATCCGTACCAAATCCAACCAGATGAGCTGCAGACTCCAGATATTGTTGCCTAAATGAATTGGGTAGAAGAGACCTGGTTTTGATACAGGAAGAGCATTTTGGATGGAGCAGAAACCAACCTGAGTTTCCTCCAAAGGATCCCAAAGATTCAGACTGAACTAAATCTCCCTGCTGTGGTTTTTCCACTCAAGGCGACAAACAATTTGTGCTTTGTCACTTCACACAGTGAGAAATAACTGACCAAGGCCAGGCTGGACAGGGCTTGGAGCAACCTGGGATGGTGGAAGGTGTGGAAGGGGTGGAATGAAACGGTTTTCAAGGTCACTTCCAACCCAAACCAGTCTGGGCTTCTCTGAAATCTTAAACTCTCCCAGTCGTGATATTCCATATCAACCCAGACAAATGGAAATCCAACCCAAGGGTTTGGGCAGTGGTGTTGGAGACTGGGATCCATGGGCAGTGGTGTTGGATATCTCGGGATTGGGATCCACAGGCAATGGTGTTGGAATATTGAGATTGAGATCCACAGGCAGTGGTGTTGGACACTCCAGGATTGGGATCTGTGGGCAGTGGCTGCAGAGCAGGCAGGGAGTGGATCCAGCCCTCAGGGCACGGCAGGGATTTCTCCAGGCGCCAGCACCAGCTCAGGCGGGTACACCTTGCCCACACATGACACACGGACTTTCAGGGAAGCACAGGGCTGTTTTCTCCATGGATTTCCAGGGAATCACAGGGCTGGTTTCTCTATGGGTTTCCAGGGAAGCACAGGGCTGGTGTCTCCATGGGTTTCTCCATGGATTTCCAGGATAGCACAGGGCTGGTTTCTCCATGGGTTCCTCCATGGGTTTCTCCATGGGTTTCCAGGGAAGCACAGGGCTGGTTTCTCCATGGGTTCCTCCATGGGTTTCCAGGGAAGCACAGGGCTGGTTTCTCCATGCCCTGAGCCCTTCCCCCGTGGTGGCTGAGGGGGATTTTCCTCAGCCGTGAGTAACACCTGGAGCCTGCTCGGGAATGGAGAAATCCAGTCTCGCTTCGTAGCTGCACAAATCCGCAGCGCTTTCCTTGGGCAGGCTCCTGTAGGGAGTTTTTCCTTCCTGGCATTCGGTGCGATTTGCATATTTCGAGTCTCATTTGGCTGGAAATGAGCTGGAAATGCCCCGGTGCTGCAAACACTCAGCTTCAGCTTCCAATTCATCGCTTTTTTTAAAGCCCCGTGTTGCGTAAATCCCGTCCCACCCAAGGGAGGTTCTGCTGCTCTCAGAAATGCTAAACTTCACGGGGGGAAATCTGAATATTGTTCTGTCTACATCAGATAGATGCTCCTGCTTTCATGAGCAGCCACATGCTGATTTATGGCAACCTGCTATTTATTTATCAACATTTACATTGTGGATTCCTAAATTATTCTAATAACATCAGGCCAACAAGTTGGTCATGATGTTGCTCCTTTAAAGTCTTCCTTTGAACATGTCTATAAATCAGGGCTGCTTTGATGTGAAATTGGAGATTTCATAAGCCTGTGTTTACTTTTGGGTTTCAAAAATCAGCTGAAGGGAAAACAAAAAAACCCCAAAAAACAAATAGTACTTTGTATCTCATTAAAAAGAGTTTCTAGCGCATTAAACACAATATTGTTTTAGGAAATAAGAACTAGAAAGAGCTGCAAAAGGAATTTGATTTTTTTAATGACTGATAGTTGACTACAACCATTCCACTTTTCTCCAGGCACTGAAATACGGCTGAAAACTTTCTCCTTTAGTGCTGATTAGGGTAAAACAGGCTCAGGGTTTTTTTAATTTAAGCATTAAATGCACCCCCCATCATTCTCCATGGAGTGCCCAGGAAGGAAGATCGATGGGAATTATGAAGTAACAAGGACAGCTGCGAATTTGTTTGCCATGGTCCTTTCTGTAAGTGATGTAACAGCAGGAAAACACAGATAAGCAGGGTTACTGCTCCTCCAAATTCAGCACTTTTAACTCTTGACTTCCAAACTTTCAGAGAAATGCTCCACACTTCCAAAATCCAGGATTTTGGTTCGATGCCTGTGTGCAACGCAGGAATGAGATAATTGGGAAGACAGGGCTGGGAATAACAAACATTCCTTCAATGGGGTGGCTTTAATCCCATTTTTCGAATCTGGAGTAGTGTCACGTCCATCCCATCCCAGCCCAGCCAAAGGCATGACACATCCCCTGTCTGACCCTGATTGCACAGATGAGTAATTTCCCTCCTGCGTGTAAATAATTTCCGTCGGGACTCGGTCCCCGCTCCGTCACAGGGCAGGTGAGCAGTGGCTGCTCCCGGAGCCGCCATCCCTCCATTCCCAGGAAAAAGCTGCTCACTGCAGTCCCACCGAGGCCTGATTGCGCCTCCGGACCTGCACTAATTACCCGCGTAATTAAGCGAGGAGGATTCAGCGCGGCTGCCTCAGCGAAAGTAACCCTGGGACCACAAATCCTTTTGTTCTGGGGATTTCTAGGAGAGCCAGGGATGGAAGGTTTGCGTCAGAAGGGTGGGTCGGGAACGGAGTTTATAAACACTGGAGATCTGCAGCGAGATTCCTCCATCAAAGTGTGGGGTGGGACCCCTCTCTGCAGAGGTTCTCCAGCCGGAGCCCCACAGCATCGGAGCTGCTCTTTTATCTCCGAATTGCCCTCAGCTCCTGCAAATGACTCCAGCTTTTTCCGAGCAGCCTCTTTGCATAAGGGCTCTTGGCCTCGGGGAGCCCCAGCTGGTCTGAATCAACTTCAAAGGGTTTACATCAGCAGCAGATCCGTGCTCCTGTCTTTATTCCTGCTGTGATGCGCCAGGAACACCTCTCCGTGCTCCAGAGGGAATAGGAACAGGAAT
Organism: Origma solitaria; assembly: GCA_013397895.1. Classification (NCBI taxonomy): domain Eukaryota; kingdom Metazoa; phylum Chordata; class Aves; order Passeriformes; family Acanthizidae; genus Origma; species Origma solitaria. The sequence goes on along the minus strand of VZRL01000806.1, from coordinate 284,746 downwards.
AACAGCAGGATTTATCGCTGCAGTCAGTGGGAGCCCGGAAAGGCCAAGAGCTGCGGGTGCTTCTTCATGGCTCTCCTGAGGAGAGGAGCGGAGGTGTTCTTTCCGTAAGGAGCCAGAAAAGTGGGAATTTCCACACTGAAGCATCGCGGAGGTTTTCCCAATCCCCAGCTGGGTCATGTCATGGAATCCCAGAAGAGTTTGGGTTGGAAGGGACCTTAAAACCCATCCCATCCCACTGTCCCAGGCTGCTCCAAGCCTGGCCTTGGGCACTGCCAGGGATCCAGGGGCAGCCACAGCTGCTCTGGGAATTCCATCCCAGCCCTGCCCACCCTCCCAGGGAACAATTCCTAATTCCCAATATCCCATCTAAATCTACCCTCTTTCAGCTTAAAGCCATTCCCTGTGTCCTGTCCCTCCGTCCCTTGTCCCCAGTCCCTCTGCAGCTCTCCTGGAGCCCTTCAGGCCTGGAAGGTCATGACAAAGTCACCCCGGACCCCCAGGATTGTTTGACTCCTAAACCTGGCAAATCCTATCAGAAATTAGGCCAAATTTTCTTCCTCCCAGGGTCCCCCACTGAGGATCTCTGTGTCCGGAACAACAGCAGAGGAAAAAAGATGGGGAGAAGGCCCAAGCAGTAAGGGTTTGGTGTGGGCAGCAGGAGGGGAACTGGAGCCGACTTTCCCACTGGTAATCAAGGAAATTCCCGCCTGCACACATGGCTGCAAAGCTGGAAGGAAACTGTGATTCCCTGGACCGGAGGATGCAGGGAATAGGGTCACTGCTGCTAATCACAGAATGATTCAATACTGGGAGGCTTAATTTGGTGCAGATGAGTTCTGCAGTTGTCTCAGAGCAGGCAAAACAGGAAAGCTCCATGCACTGCTGGGGCTGTTTCTCACACTGCGCTCCAGATGCCTCCAGACTCGCCGGGAATGTCGGCTGTGCCGCCCTGGGCCTTTGGATATGGGAAATTGCACTTGAGCTTCGTCTTATTTGTGTTATCTGCACCCTTCTCATCAGTTAAATGTGTTCATTGCATGGTCCTGTGGTCAGAATTCGGGGTAGAGGGAATTTTTGAGGCCTTTTCCTGAATTTCTGCTTTTTAAGGGAAACCCCTGGAGCTGGGGATGGGCATCCCCTCCTCATCCGTACACTCCTAATTCCCATCTATTAGCGAGGTTATCAGTGCTAATTTCCTCTGGAAAAGGCACGGGGATGATTATTAATTATGAAAATTAATGAAAATCCCAGCCCGGACCCACATGGTGCGGATGGGCATTACCGTAATTACCTGCGCTGCTGCGGGGCGTTACCGTAATTGCATGTGGAGCTCCCCGCAGCCCAGTCCATGGATTTACTCCACGTGGAGCAGTTGGAATTTTCTCTCTCTCCCTGCAATCTGTTTGCTTTCCCCGTCGCCATCGCATCGATTTAAGGGCAGGATTGCTACAGGGAGCTGCACATGACATCAGCCATTGATCCCTGCAGAGGCAGCAGCCTGCCTGCTCCCTGCAGAGCAATTCCTGGGAAACAGCGGCGCTCCAGAGCATCCCGACATCAAGGAAAAATCCCAAATACCTGCCACGAGCCGTGGAACATCCGGCATGCATCGGTGTTTTTGAAAGGGCTTCGTGTGATGAAGTAAATCCTGCTTAGGTGGGCTCCATTGCTGGGATGGCGAATCCCAATAAAGGTTGCAAATCCTATGGGAATTCCCACAGCTGCAGGAAGCTCAGGGGGGTTTGACCCTCACAGTCCTTTAGCAGCGCTGTGATTCTGCTGCCATGTTTATAAAAGGTTGCTGGCTAAAAGGCTGGAAAGGTGAGGGAGAGTGAGGCTGTGGGGGGCAGATTCCTGCTTCCAGATGGGATGTGAGAATCCCCAGGATTTTTATCTGCTGCAGATGGCTCGGGTGACCTTGTGGAGAGGCAATGGCCGCCCTTTGTGCTTTGTGGGGCACTCGTGAGGTAAAGGCATTTTTATCAGCTGTTTGTCCAGCACCGCTCGGGCTCGTGGGTCTGAACAGGGCCATTGTAAGGAAATGGAGTGGTCCCACCGTGGTTTGTGTGACCCTCTGCTGGTGGCGTTTCCCGGGAGCAGATCCAGGCCTGGGTGCAGGGAATGCTGCAGCTCGTGCTGGGCTGGCAGCCTCGGGATGGCTCACGTGCCCGGCCGTGCTTGTGACCGCTGCAAAGACATCACGGGAGAGAGATGGGGTCAGAGCTGCCCTGCCCTGCCCCTCCTGCTCCTACTCCAAGGCTTTTCTCGGCAGTTTCCAGAGGGCTTTTGTCCCTCGTGCTCAGCAGGAGGTGTTGTAGAGCCCCTGTGAGACACAAACCATGGCCCAGTGCTGTGGGATGTGTTCCTGGGCGGCCAGAACCCTTCTGATCCCAATCCTGCATCCCAATCCTGCCCATGTGCCATGGGATACCAACCTTAACAACCCACACCTTCCTGTATCCCATGGGATATCAACCACCACATCCCTTTCTTTCCTGTATTCCATGAGATTCCAACCTTCCCATCCCTCTCCTTGTGTCCCATGAGATGGGATTTAAGCTGTTTGAGTTACATGGAAAGTGAGGTCTCACTGTGTGACGTCAGAGTAGAATTGGATTGGATATTGGGAAGGAATTGTTCCCTGGGAGGGTTTGAGGCCCTGGCACAGGTGCCCAGAGCAGCTGTGGCTGCCCCTGGATCCCTGGCAGTGCCCAAGGCCAGGCTGGACAGGGCTTGGAGCAGCCTGGGACAGTGGGAGGTGTCCCTGCCATGGCAGGGGTGGGATGGGATGGTTTTTAAGGTCCCTCCCAACCCAAACCATTCCAGGATTCCATGTTTTGTGACACTGGCAGGGCAGGCCAGGCTGCTGCAGGAGAGGACAGCAGGGATGGAGGTGGCATTGTCCCACCTTTGGGCAGCACAGCGAAAAGGGAGCTGCCATCGGCTTCCCACCTCTGCTCATCACGAATTTAGGGACAGGAGAAGGTGGGTCACAGCTCCATGTGGCCAAAGGTTGAGCTGGAGTCCCATCTGGATGTCCTGGAGCCGAGCCTTGCCCAGCTGGGGCTGTCAGTGGGAGCAGGGAGCAGGATCTCTGGCTGTCCCCACAGCTCACGTGTCCCACAGCACGTGGGGACGCCTCGTGTCTCCGTTCCAAGGGAGGCTGAGAGCTGTGAAGGCAGCTGGAGAGAGCACAAGATTTCACAGCAAAGATGGCCCTTTTATTTTGGGAATCCTGGCCTCTGGCGTGTGCTATGCTCCCAGCACGATCCCAAGGACGTCCTGGGCAGCGGAGAGCTGCACATCCTGGCGATTCCGTGCTGAGCCTGTGCCACAGGCACTGCACGAGGGCATTTTCTGTGGATTCTGTGCCCAAGGACAGCTCAGCTTCCTCAGAAAGGGATTGCTCGCCAGTTTGAAGGAAAAACTGCAGAAATGGTTAAATCTTGACATTTGGATTGCGAATCATGGAATGGTTGGGGTTGGGAAGGACCTTAAAGCTCATTTTGTTCCACCCCCTGCCTTGGGCAGGGACATTACAGATACATTATTTTAAGAATGAATGCATGAATTTATGAATTGCAGTCACACATTTACGGTGATTATTAATTTATATCTCTGATCTGAAGGATATTTCAGTTTGGAAAGGGACATTTTACTGCGTTGCTGCATTTTACCCTTTGCCACGTAGGAGAAAAAACCCAATCACACTGAAAATGAGAAAAATGCTGCTTTGAAAAATCCATCTGGGAGTATTTTGAAAATCGCAGTCTGTGTAAGAATAGATTAAAGCAAAGCAGGAATGGAGACAAGACTCCTGCCTGCCTTTCCCTTATTTAAATACTCCCGAGCTTCCTCCATTTTAATTTTCCCTTAAAAACATGGCTGTGGTAGCGGAGCTGGCAGCCCCTCCGAAATCAGCATCATTTTCCTGTCGCGGCTCACATGGAGCGGGGACCCCCTTGAGGAGCTGAGCGGGGCCGCACGATCCCAAATCGCCCAGCGCCTCCCGCCCGCGGCCGGACCCGTGCGGATCAGCTCCCGCTGCCTTGTGAGCCCCCGGATCCCATCCCATCCCATCCCATCCCATCCGCCCACGGCAGCCTCAGCCTCGCAGGATGCGCTGCCAGCCTCGCCTTTGTCTGCGAGCCGCGTTCTGCTGGGTCCCCGCCTCGGATGAGCGCTGATTTTTTGGGGAATTGGGCAAGGGGGGTGTCTGTGCGCCCGAGGAGCTCTCTGTCGTTTCTCCGGGAGGATTTGTGCTGCTGTGCGAGGAGCTTTCCAAAATGCCTGAAGCCAACTATTTGTTATCTGTATCTTGGGGTTATATTAAGGTGGGTTGAATTCCTAAAGGATTATTAATTGCTGAATTATTAATGGCTGCTTTCTTGTGCTGTGTGCTCGGAGAAAACCTTCGTCAGGAAAATAGGCGTTAAAATGCAGATTTCTATGTATTTTGGCTGATCGTGTGTGGTGTGCATGCAGAGTCCACGGATGTCATTTTTGGGGGAATTCAGTGTTGCAGGATAAAATGCTGCAGCAGTGAAAATGTTGGATTATAAAATCAGGAGGATCACAGCATGAATATCTGAGGGAATAATGCCTGAATCCTACATTTTGCTGTATGATCCTCAGATTTATGGCATATTTCTCCCCTGGATATGCAGTTGTCTGTTTGTGCAATACAAAATGGAGCAAATTTAGAAAATCCAGAACAAAAGAAGGTTTGGGGACGGGCAGTTTCAACCTGAGATAAAAATCTGAGCTTTTAGAGAGATTTATCTGAAACATTCTCTCCTCGTTTGTGACAGTAACAATTAATAAGCGTCTTTAGAGGAAATTAATTCCGTGGGCTGAAAAGAAATACCCAGTCATGGTGCTGCCGAGCAGGATGTAAATGAAACCATCTGTCGCTGACTCCATCCCAAATATCTCCGGAATTTTGCCGGTTTGGGGAGTCCCCCGTGCTCTGCCACTGTAAGGGCTTGGGAAAAGATTCCATGAAAATTTTGTGTTTGTGTGTGCTCTCCCCCTCAGTTCTAGAGGAGATGCTGTAAAATTTGGGGAAGGATTCCATAAAAATTTTCTGTTTGTGTGTGCTCTCCCCTGCAGTTCTAGAGGATGTTGTAAGGTTTGGGGAAGATTCCATAAAAATGCCGTGTTTGTGTGTGCTCTCCCCCCGCAGTTCAAGAGGAGATGCTGCAAAATTTGGGAAAGGATTCCGTAAAAATTTTGTGTTTGTGTGTGCTCTCCCCCCACAGTTCTAGAGGAGATGCTGTAAAATTTGGGGAAGGATTCCATAAAAATTTTCTGTTTGTGTGTGCTCTCCCCCTGCCATTCAAGAGGATGTTGTAAGGTTTGGGGAAGGATTCCATAAAAATGCCGTGTCTGTGTGTGCTCTCCCCTGCAGTTCAAGAGGATGCTGAACCGGGAGCTGACACACCTGTCCGAGATGAGCCGCTCCGGCAATCAGGTGTCCGAGTACATTTCCAACACTTTCCTGGGTAAGGAATGCATCCCGAGCTTTTCTGGTTCAGGGGAGGGTTCAGGGCAGCCTCACTGCCCCCACTCACAGCTTCCCTCTTTGGGTGTGTTGGCTTTTCACTTTCACATGGCTGTGGGAAGGGGAAGAATAGTGGCTGGGGAAGTGTATCCGCAGAGGAATTCCTTCCCAAGCCGTGGGATGTTTCTGGGAGGATTTGGTGGAGCTGGCGGTGGCTGCCTTACGCAATGCTGGATTTTTGTGGTGACCTTATGGAAAGGACAAAGTCACACAAACCCCAACTGCAGCCACTGCCTCGTTCAGCTGCATCTTCCCTTCAGAGATGGGCTGCAGACTAAATCACCCCAGGCATTTTATTTATCACATTGTGTAAATTCGCTCATTTTGCACCAGAAGTCAGAATAAAGGGAATATTTTGCATTTCATTCATTCTGTTAGAGCTCACAGCTCCACGGACATGAATGAATCCTCTGTGTCAAGATTTGTTAGGAGAAATGGGATTTTCTCAGGGAGCAGCTTTGGGATTTGTGACCATTTGCATATCAAATGAGGAGTCTCATATTTACAGACATCCCTGAGTCCAAGAGCTCCGAGGGCTGAGTGTCTGTGGGTGCTGGAGCTCATGAGGAGCTGTGCCTCGGGGTTGGAATGGCCTGGAACGCGTTCCCTGTGTGACACGCAATTATTCCCATGAAGGGTTTTCAAGTGATGCCAATAGCAGCTGCAGCTGGAGCTGCTGCCTGCGTTTGGGATCAGCATTAATAACCCACGGGAGTTCGGAGCTGCTCTGTGGGAATGCGTTGGGCTCATCGCTCTGCTCAGTGACACGCGGAGCGTGAGGTCACACAGGGGACAGGAGCACGGCTGCCCAGGCTGGGGGGCACCGAGGGGCACATCAGGGGTTTGGCTCTCAGCTCTTCCCGGAGCCACCGGAGTGCGGAGCAGGATGCGCTGCAGCAGGAATTGCTGGTGTGGCCACCGAAATCGGACCACACAAACACTGGGGTTAGCAGGGCCTGAGCATCAGCAGGGCAGAGGAGCCAGAGCTGCTGCTGCTGCTGCTGCTGGGCTTGTTCTGTTTGTGGAATTCCAGCCTGGCTTGGGTTGGGAGGGACCTTAATGCCCATCCCATCCCTGCCCATCCCATCCCATCCCATTGATCCCATCCCATGGATCCCATCCCATCCCATCCCATCCCATCCCATCCCATCCCATCCCATCCCATCCCATCCATCCCACCCCTGCCATGGCAGGGACACTTCCCACTGTCCCAGGCTGCTCCAAGCCCCAATGTCCAGTGTCTCTTGGACACTGGCAGGGATGCAGGGACAGCCACATCTTCTCTGGGCACCCTGAGGGGGGAAGGTTCCCCAGACTGGGCCAGATCGCAGCCTGATTGCTCATGTTAAAAAAAAAAAAAAAAGAGGAAAGCTTTTAAAAGGATCATCAGCTGTTTCAGGAAGTCATGCTGTCATGGGTTTTATGAATTAGTTTTTTTCCCCCCTGAAATTTAATTAAATTAAGTGAGTACTCAGAATAACGAGGCTGCAAGGGAGGAGGTTGAACAAACAAACAAAAAGAAATACATGGGTAGGACACTCATTTATCTCCAGAGAGGGGGATAATTCAGAGATATTAAACCCAGATCACATGACTTCATTCAGCCTTTTGGTTTTATTAGAGCAAGGAGTGACAGGAAAAGGGGGAATGGCTTCCCACTGCCGGAGGGCAGGGTTAGATGGGATGTTGGGAGGAATTCCTGGCTGTGAGGGTGGGAAGGCCCTGGCACAGGTGCCCAACACCCCTGGCAGTGCCCAAGGCCAGGCTGGAGCAGCCTGGGATGGTGGGAGCTGTCCCTGCCCATGGAGATGATCTTTGAGGTTACTCCCAACCCAAGGCACTCTGCAATTCCACGATGGAATGAGCTGAGAACTCCAGGAGGGAGGAGAGGGTCCATCCCTGCAGTTCCCATCAGTGACACGGCGCTGGCTCCTTGGGAAGGTCAGGGATGACCACAGTGCTTTCACACCACGTCACCCTGTGATTCCATGATGGAAGGTCAGGGGTGACCACAGTGCTTTTACATCACATCACTGTAATTCCATGATGGAAGGTCGGGGTGACCACAGTGCTTTCACACCACGTCAGAGGGACGAGCGCCGCCCTTCCTCACGTGTCCTTCCCCGAGGGCTGAGCGGTGCTGCCGCCACCCCCGTGGGGACAGGACTGAACAAATCAGGGATTTCTGCTCCGGAATGGCCATTTGATGCTGCCTTAGTCATGGCTAAGGAGATTATGGAGAGGAAAGTCCTTCTGTGGTCCAGCAAAAGCCATGGGAACACCCACTGATGTCAGCCAGGCTTTGCTGGGAATAATGACTCCTTCCCTAATTGCAGCGCTGCTGCTCGGGGTTTCAGAGGGCTTTAATTAGGCCTAGGCAAGAGTAACTCATGCCTGGAAGCCTCATCCCTCTGGAGGTCTCCAAGGTGCACAGAGGTCACAGTAAAATCCATGAGAAATGGGCTGGATGGAAGTAATGAGCCCCTGGATCTCCACTTGGATAGAGCAGCTGTAGGGCAGTAAATAACAGCTGGTTTTAAGATTTATTTATTTATTTACTAAACACGTCTCCACAGCCAGGTTTGTGCCTCTTCACGTGCACTAAAATTGTGATTATCCCTGAGAATGGCAATGGGAATGTGGCCTTTGCTTTGGAAGTTATTCTGTACAGACTTTAAAAGGATAAATCTTTAATAAATCAGTGACACTCATTTGTTACTGGTTTAAGAGCAGGGGGTATTTACCCTAAAAATTGAAAATAGGAAAAACAGGTCTGGTTTTACTTTATTCAGGGAAAACGTGTTGTTTGCACATCTATTTGATTTCCCTGAAAATAGGTAATAAATTAGGATCTGGCCCTAGGCAGGACCTGGTGCCCTTCAGGCATGGAAAATCACAGAAACATTTCGGCTGGAGACCACAGAGTCCAACCATTCCCTCTGCACTGCCACTGCCACCACAAATCCTTGTCCCCAAGTGCCACATCACCCACAGACAGACATTGCTGGGCCTGTCCTGTGTCCCCAAACCACAGAGTGGCTACGAGAAAAGCAGCCTGGCCTCGTGTCCCGGCTGGGCTCAGGCTTGCAGAGAGCAACCAGAGCATTTGGGACTGTTTTTTTTTTAATTTTTGGGTCCCAAAATGAGAGAAGCCCCCATCAGAAAGCCCCGTCTGGAGCAGGGTGCAGGGGCAGCTGCTGGAGGGCTGATTTGGGGGATGAGCTGACGTTGTGCTGACTCATTTCCCCTGATCCATTCCAGACAAGCAGAACGATGTGGAGATCCCTTCTCCCACCCAGAAGGACAGGGAGAAGAAGAAGAAACAGCAGCTCATGACACAGATCAGCGGAGTGAAGAAATTAATGCACAGTTCGAGCTTAAATAACACCAGCATCTCACGATTTGGGGTGAAGACAGAAAAGGAGGATCATCTGGCCAAGGTATGAGAGGTTCCTGCTCCTCTGGGAGACTCTGGAAGCTGGGAATGGATTGTTCCCCCTTGGAATTAGTGTCCCTGCAGTGATGTAGCTATTACAAATTCTGTCATTAATGTTACCAGGTCTTAAGAGCATATTCTGTATCTGAAAGTTCTTGAAAATAACTCTAAAATAAAAAGAAAAAGAGGTGGTGAAGGCTGAGGAGAGCAATTATGAAGCACAAATTCAGCACAGTCACTGTGTGTTTATTAAGTGCACATACTCAGCACTTACATAATTACAATAATCATTAAATTTACATATTTGTGAACTTCTGGGAAATGCAGAATTGCCTGGAAAAACACTCATCCATTCTCTTTTTGTGCTCTCCGAAGGAGCTGGAAGACCTGAACAAGTGGGGCCTCAACATCTTCAACGTGGCCAGGTATTCCCACAACCGGCCGCTCACCTGCATCATGTACGCCATATTCCAGGTGTGTACCCCAGCCCTGCTGCTCCCAGGGCTGTTTGCATGCCCAGCTCCTCTCTGCTCCTCTGCCTCGTCCAGCACCACCTGACCCTCTGCACTTCGATCCCACAGGAGCGGGACCTGCTGAAGACCTTCAAGATCTCGTCGGACACGTTCGTGACGTACATGATGACGCTGGAGGATCACTACCACTCGGACGTGGCCTATCACAACAGCCTGCACGCTGCCGACGTGGCCCAGTCCACCCATGTGCTGCTCTCCACGCCTGCCCTGGATGTGAGTGTCCTGCTGGGCTCTGGGGAGCGCGGGGTGGGCGCTGCTTCTCCTCCGAGTGCTCGCGGGGCCTTCGCCGTTAGGAAATCTCAGCATCTGGGGTCTCTGTTTCCCCTTCACCTTTCTTCTTGTCTCAGAAAACCGACCAAAAAAGCACAATTTGTTTCCCTAAATCATCTTCCCCAGAAGTCTCTGTGACGAATTCCTGTTGTTCCATCCTAGGCTGTCTTCACGGATCTGGAAATCCTCGCTGCCATTTTTGCCGCTGCCATCCACGACGTGGATCACCCCGGGGTCTCCAATCAATTCCTGATTAACACAAGTGAGTTTTGTTATTTGTTTTGAAATTCTGAGCACTCAGAATTTCACGCATCAGCTTGGGAACCACCGGGAATGCTTTTTCCGTGCCACAAATTATGACTTCCGGTCAGCACTGTCCTCTCAAAATATTGTGCAGTAAATGAGTGAGACATTTTGGAATCAGGCAGGAATTAAAATGCAATCCCTGACAAAGGGAGCCATTGCAGTGCAATTTGTAAAGTCAGTATTTGCTGCTTGCTAACACATCATAATTCTGCCAGGCCTGAGTGCAAACTTCGCCATTAAGATAAGATAAATCGCCCTGTTGCTATTGACAACCAGAAAGCCAAATATTGGGCTCCACGTTGTGTTCCACTGTGGGCTGATTGTGGATCTGGGTTCCAAAATATGAGCATTGTTGTGTTTTGGGAAGAGTTTTGCAGGGTTCTGCTGTCAGTGATTCTGTAACTGAGTAAACTCAGCATTGTTTTGTCACTAGGACTGAGAAAAGGTTGGTTGAGTGCAGGGAGCTAAAAGGAATCCCAGAATCCCAAAATCATCCATGGGCAGGGACTCCTTCCCCTATCCCCAAAGCCCATCCGCCCTGGCCTCGAGCCCTTCCAGGGATGGGGACAGGGGAACTCTCTCCTATTAAAGCATTCTGGTGCCCAGGACAAGCGCTGGCTGTTGGAAATCCCACATTTCCCAGGCTGCAGTCCCACATTTGCCGTTCCCTCCCCAGATTCCGAGCTGGCCCTGATGTACAACGACGAGTCCGTGCTGGAGAACCACCACCTGGCCGTGGGCTTCAAGCTCCTCCAGGAGGAGAACTGCGACATCTTCCAGAACCTGACCAAGAAGCAGCGCCAGACCCTCAGGAAGATGGTGATTGACATGGTACGAGCTGGCCACTCCCTGATCCTCATCTCCACCAAAAATGAGGTTTTTTGTACCTTCCCCTCCTGAAATCCTGTTTTTTTCCCCTCTGGAAAGGTGTTGGCCACTGATATGTCCAAGCACATGAGTCTGTTGGCTGACCTGAAGACGATGGTGGAAACCAAGAAGGTGACCAGCTCAGGGGTTCTCCTTCTGGACAACTACACAGACAGAATACAGGTGAGGCTGCCACATTCCCTGGGTTTGGGGAATTTTGGGCAGGGTGAAGAAGCCATGCTCCTGCAATTTTTAACCTGACCGTAGAAGCTGCTGACCTAAGTTCTCAGCAGCCATTTTCTTCTGCACTCAAAAGAAGCACAGGGTGGTCCCATATTTTTAGGTGGCCAGAATTAGGGGATTTTAACACTTGGAGCATGAAACTGCAAACATGGCTCATCCTGAGGTTATTTTTTGAGGACTCCTAAATTTCTCTGCTGCTCTCTCCCATTTGTTCTCCTGTTACAACATGGCAAGGATTTCATTTGGAGCTCTGTATCTGAAGCAACTCAGAGTGAGCTGGATTTAGTGATGATCAGTTCTGTTCCCTAAATAATTTAATCCCTGATTTACAGACACTCCGGGAAATGCTGGAACAGGGAGAGGGAGTGAGCAGGACAAGATACATCCTGCTCTGCTCTCCACTTTGATGACCAACTTCTTAAGAACAGGCCCATGGGAAAACTCTTTAAATTTTTATTTCAGACACTGCATTGCTGCCTAAATCCTTGTGGCCACTTAGTCAGGCCCATTCTGTGTGTGTGTAAGGGATATTACTCATTTCATAAAGTGGGAGGATTTCAACTCTTCCCATGAGAGCGTGGAAGGGGATTGGGACCGGTGGGAAGCAGCTGGAAGCACGAACAGAGCTGTGTGATGCCATGAACTGCACCAGGAGTAGGGATGGAGCAGCTGGGAGCACATGTGGCTGTGGGGCTGAGCAGCTGAGCTCACCCATGGAGGTGGAATCAGAGAATTCCAGGCTGGTTTGGGTTGGGAGTGACTTTAAACTCATCTCATCCTACCCCAGCACCTCCCACTGTCCCAGGCTGCTCCAAGCCCTGTCCAGCCTGGCCTGGGACACTGCCAGGGATCCAGGGGCAGCCACAGCTGCTCTGGGCACCTGTGCCAGGGCCTCAAACCCTCCCAGGGAACAATTCCTTCCCAATATCCCATCCAGCCCTGCCCTCTGCCATGGGAAGCCATTCCCTGTGTCCTGTCCCTTCATGCCTTGTCCCCAGTCCCTCTGCAGCTCTCCTGGAGCCCTTCAGGCCCTGCCAGGGGCTCTGAGCTCTCCCTGGAGCCTTCTCCTCTCCAGCTGAGCACCCCCAGCTCTCCCAGCCTGGCTCCAGAGGGGCTCCAGCCCTGGGGCAGCTCTGGGGCCTCCTTCGAGCTTGCTCCAACAGCTCCGTGTCTTTACCGTGGCACCGTGGAACAATGGTGATGTTTTTATGGTCTGTTTCATAATCAGAGTCTCCTGGTGAAATGTGTGGATACAGCTTGAAACCCTTCTCTTTTTCCAGCTGATTTTATGAGTTTCCCGATGGATCTAATTGCAGGTTCTCCGGAATATGGTACACTGTGCGGACTTGAGTAATCCCACGAAATCTCTGGAGCTCTACCGGCAGTGGACGGACAGGATCATGGAGGAGTTCTTCCAGCAGGGAGACAAAGAGCGGGAGAGAGGCATGGAAATCAGCCCCATGTGTGACAAACACACGGCCTCCGTGGAGAAATCCCAGGTAATTGGCGCTGGGCTTTGAGAGCAGAGCCAGAACTCGGCTCTTTTGCAGCACAGTGAGGGCAGGAGTATGGTGGGGGCGGTTCTGATCCGCCCTGACCCCCAGCTGTGCCCGGAGAGGCTGGAGAGGCTCTGCCAGCTCCTCATCCTCCGGCGGTGTCCCAGTTCCAGAGGGAGCTGTGTCCTATGTTCCCCAGGGCGTTCTGCTCTCCCGCCCCACACCCCCGTGGTGAGCCCCTCCTGACCCTGCCGATGGCCCAGCCCCGCCGAGCTTCTCCCAGCTGAGATCCCCCTCAGGACCCCGGAAAGCTCTGGGTGCCACTCATTATCCAGGACAGTTCTGTGGTCCAGTCATGTGGAGCTGCCGTGTGCAGGGCGAATCCCAGAAATATTCATTTATGTCCATACAAACCTGAAAAGGAGCTGGATTTGCCTCCTTTTTGGGGATAACCTGGCTCATCCCTAGTTCCGATTCATAAAATGGTTTCAAGGTCAGATTTTGTTCTGGCCTGTGCAGCACAGGCCATAAAATTTCGCCTGGATAGTCTGGAATAAAACCAGGAATTTATGTTTGTCCAAACAGATTCCAACCTTTATATAACACTGTCTTGGTCGTTGTTTTTGAATGACTCCGGCAAGTCATCATTGAGGTTTTTCAGCTTGAATAAGTAACAAAATTGATGATAATTATTTCCAAATGTCCTCTTGGGCTCAGCCAAGTGGTTTCAAAATTATTCACCCAACCGTGCGGTGATTTGGTTGGAAAAATCTGTCAGATTTCTTAACCTAACAAGAAATGAATCCTTCAGCCAGCCTTGGCCATGTGCTGCACATGTGAGCTCCAATTCATTCTTTGTTTCACATCTGCACCTCACAGAGGCTCCCAAATGGCATTTTTGCCGTGCAAAAAAAGGGGAATTGCACAAAATGGCCATCACGGAATGGCAAAGGAGAAAGGGAAGTGGTGTGTCCATGCTGGAGGGAAACGAGGAGTGGATTGGAAAATAATGTGCAAATATTTCAAAGCTTGCGATTCTCTGTTCATCAGAATATTTTAGGATCAGCGGACAGTTATTCTGTTATTTGGGATGGTTTCAAAGGAACAATGAACTGAAATTATGATTTTAAAGAAACGATGAATGAGTGCTGATTTTTACTCACTGGAGCCCTTAAGCATTTGGGGTTCCAACCACCCCGAACCCTTTTCTCCCCACTTTCCCCCCATGCAGCAGGAAGTTTTCATCCCCGTTTTCCCGGAGCTGCCTCCCCAGCCCGTCCCAGTTGGCTGGTAATGCTCCTATTGACATCCTGTTGTGTCTGAGGGAGCGATTTCCAAAGCAAACATCTGCCCGTGGCTCCTGGGAGAGCCATTTCCCCGCTCCACGCACAGCTGCCCGGCGAGCAGGCAGCGGGGCCGGGCTCTGCCAAGGCGGAACAATTCCGATTCCCTTTCTGGCGTTCCTGCTCCATCCTGGACGCGGTTCCTCCCTGAGTCAGAGCGTGGCGAGAGGACAGCTCAGCGGAAGGGCTGAGCAGCGGCCGCGGCCCTCGCGCTGCCCCCGCCGCCCTCGTGCCGGGGCAGGATTCCCGGGATGAGCTGGACGACATTCCCGCTGCCCGCGCTCTTCCCGAGGAGATCTCTGGCTCCCTGCGGAAGCACGGAGGCTGCTCGGGCAGAGGGCAGGAGGAAAATGGGAATGTTTGAAGCGCAGGGTCAGGGAACGGTTCAGAATAGGGAGAACTGCACCCCACAGGGGAATACACCAGGGTTGGCTGCTGGCCTCGGGGTGATCCCAGCGGTCAGCCGTGGGGATTCCCTGGGGTGAGGCTACGAGCGCAGCCCTTCCCCGCTCAGCCGGGAATGCTCTGACAGTGCTGGGATTGCTCAGCGCTGAGAGCTCCATGTGCTTCCAGCTCTGTGGCAGGGACACCTCCCACTGTCCCAGGGTGCTCCCAGCCCTGTCCAGCCTGGCCTTGGGCACTGCCAGGGATCCAGGGGCAGCCACAGCTGCTCTGGGCACCTGTGCCAGGGCCTCAAACCCTCCCAGGGAACAATTCCTTCCCAATATCCCATCCAGCCCTGCCCTCTGGCACTGGGAAGCCATTCCCTGTGTCCTGTCCCTTTGTCCCTTGTCCCCAGTCCCTCTGCAGCTCTCCTGGAGCCCTTCAGGCCCTGCCAGGGGCTCTGAGCTCTCCCTGGAGCCTTCTCCTCTGCAGGTGAGCACCCCCAGCGCTCCCAGCCTGGCTCCAGAGGGGCTCCAGCCCTGGAGCATTTCCACGGCCTCCTCTGGAATCTCAGCAGCTCCGGGTCCTTGTGCTGTGTCCCCAGGGCTGGAGCAGCTCTCAGGTGAGCTCTCGCCTGAGGGGGCACAGGGACACAACTCCCCTCTCCTGCTGCCCACGCTGGGGCTCAGCCCAGGGCTGTGTCCTGAGTTTCCTGCTGGCTCTTGCCTTCAGTTGAGCTTTCACCCAAGGTTTGATTTTGGGCAAGGCACCAACCCAGCCCAGCCCAGCACTGTGGGTGCAGCTCTGGGTGTCTGATGGCTCTGTCTGCATCAGGGCCTTGCTCCTGCTATTTCCCTTGTAAATCAGATATTTATATAAACTGAACTTTTCAGACAGCCACCTGCTCCTGGTGATTGCCCTGCCCTGAGTGTGCCGATCCTCTCTTTCCAGGTGGGATTCATTGACTACATCGTCCACCCGCTCTGGGAGACGTGGGCTGACCTGGTGCAGCCGGACGCCCAGGACATCCTGGACACTCTGGAGGACAACAGGAACTGGTACCAGAGCATGATACCTCAGAGCCCGTCCCCTCCGCTGGAGGAGCGCGGCCAGGACTGCCAGGGCCTGATGGAGAAGTTCCAGTTTGAACTGACGCTGGAGGAGGAGGACTCGGACGGGCCGGAGAAGGACGGCGAGAGCCTCGGCTACTTCAGCAATACAGAGACGCTCTGCGTGGCCCAGCCGGGGGAGGAGGAGCCCCAGGGGGAGGCCACCATCGAGATTGTGACAGAAGACACATCTCCCGTGGACACATAATGGCCTGGCCCCACGGGAGTGGCTTTTACACACTTACGGAGCTTGCAAGCAGTCTCGGACAGCCTGCAGCGCTCTGAGCCCCTGCCCAGGGGCACGGATCCTCCCAGCTACTTGAGATTGGAGTCAGGGTTACGGATGGGGTAGGGACGAATGATTGCTCAGGAAATGCACGGGTGATTTGCGTTGTGGTTTGAGCCTTGTCAGCCGAGAGCATCGCGCTGTCCCGGAGCCGGCTTGGGCCGGGACCGAGGCGGCGGTGACACACAACTGAGAGATTTTATACCGTTAGTTTTGGGATTTATACCAGTTAGACTGATAGAAACTACTGATTAATAACTCATATCCAACCTGTCCACCTGTCTGCAGACCTGTGTGCCTTCTTTGTAAACACTTTCATGTCTTTTCAAGAGTCTCTTAATCCAACACACCGAGTTTGGTAGTTCAAAAGCGACACAAAGTGTTTCGGAATTGACGGCTCCTTTTTGGATTCTTCCTGTTACCAGAAGCAGTCTTCCTTTTTTTTCATGGGCAATACCTGTCACTTTATTGCAGTTAATCACTTTGACAGACTCGACAGAAGGGGAAACCCTCTGCTTCGCATTGCTGCACCTTTAACGTGTTCTTAATCCCCCCGGTGGCCGCTGGAAGTCACTCGGTGCCGCCGCGCGCCGTTCCCTCGCTAGCAGCAGCGGGAAGTTTTCCTCCCCGGGGTTTGGGTTTGTGGTGAGCAGGACAGAGGGCAGTTTTTTCCCTGGCACAGCTCAGTCCATCCCTGAGTAAGCGTGGCAAGGCAGCGTGTGGCACGCCTTCCCCCTCGGCAGCTCCTCGGAATTTGCACGCTCGGATATTCGTGTTTCTCTGGCCTCTCGTCCACGTTCCCTAGGTTTAGGTCCACCATCCTCCTCCTCCTGCACTGCCTCGAGCTCTACCACCTCCATTACTGTTTATAACAGTGTATTTATTACCTACTGTACATACTGTAATGTTTTGTAAGTTATTAATTTATATGAATTAGCATCGCCTGTCGGCGGCGATGTTAATGGGGTAGAAAACTCGGAATAAGAGTTGCCTTTTTTTCTTGTAACCTTTTGTATTGCATAAAGTCCAAGAACCTGAACATAGCTGAAGAGACAGACACAACCCAGGAAGGGCATTCGGGTGGCAATCGCCCGCGGGGAGGGGACACCGCATCCCAGGGCAGCCGATTGGGGAATTTGCCAGGAATGCAGAGAGGGGGAACCAAACAAAGAGCTCCCCGCGCCCGGGCCGGCTTTTCAATGTCACAACGTTCCAATTTCTGAACAACCCAATGTGAATTTCTATGACAAAAAAAAATGTGAACTGATGTAATAATTGTGCTGTGAAACTTCCTCTGACAAAGCTTGTCCGGCATCGTGAGCGGTGTCAATCTCAGTTTGTAAAATACGTTTCAAGCTTTTTGGTCCAACTCGTGACTGATTAGTTCATGACAATAGCACAGTTGTGCATGATCAATGGGTTTGTTTGTCTGTTGAACACTGCATTGTTCCAGGTGGTTATTTTATTGTTCCCCAAAGTTTCACACGATGTATGTTATAGTATTCTATATTGTGTTCAGATGCATTCTTAAGAGATTTTTATATGAAGTGAATAAATGAAAGCATGACCCAGCCTGCGGCTCCTCGGGGGGCTTTTGTCCGCAGGGCAGCATGGGCTGGGTCACCACAGCTCGGGGGCAGCGAAACAGGACTGGCCAGGCCCAGAACCCTCCCAGGGCCCAAAATCCAGAGCCCTCCTGCTGCCCAAAATCCAGAACCCTCTGATGGCTGAAATCCAGAACCTTCCTCTGGCCAAAGCCCAGGACCCTCCTACAGCCAAAACTCAGAACATTCCTCTGGCCAAACCCCAGAACCTCCCATAGCTGAAACCCAGAACCTTCCTGGAGTCAAAACCCCAAACCCTCCTCTGTCCTAAACCCATAACCTTCCCATCGCCAGATCCAGAACCTCCTACAGCCAAACCCAGAATCTGCCATGGCCAAACCCAGAACCTCCTACAGCCAAACCCAGCACATACCATGGCCAAACCCAGAATCTCCCATGGCCAGCTGCAGCCCGTCCCACGGCCCATTCCCATGGCCACAGCAGGAGCTCGGGAAGAGGAGGGTTCCCGGTGGGCACGGCCACCGTCCGTGGGACGCCTGGGGACCTTGTCCTGCCCTCGGCAGTGGCAGCGCAGGCGACAGGAAGGCGGGCGCAGACAGGAAGCGGTGGCCGCGCACGGCCCGGCCCGCGGGAGCTTTCATGTCCCGGCCTGACCCAAAACAAGCGACTTTCCAGTAAAAAACATCCTGTGCCAGGGCAGGAGCTGCGGGGCCGCCGCGCCGCCCTGGCCGCAGTGGCATGGGCAGTGTCCCCTGCCTGCCCGGGCTCCAAAGGCTCCCCTGGATCCCTGCTCCCAAGGGAAGCCGCAGGAAAGCCAAGCGTGGATCTCACCCCACGCCTGCCCTCCCACCCACACTCCCTGGGAGCAGCCCCTGCTCGGCCACCCTCCTGTCACCCCTCCTGGCCCTGCAGAAGGAGCTTCAGCAGCAGCTCCCAGGGGCTTCTCCCAGCGCCTGGGCAGGGCTTTAACCTCTGCCACTCCTTGGAGAAGATTCCTTGGTGGAAACTCCTTGGAAGGGCTAGTAGTGATTTGTCTTTCCCAGTGGATTCACAGAATCCCAGACTGGTTTGGGTTGGAAGGCACCTCAAAGCCCATCCAGTGCCACCCCTGCCATGGCAGGGACACCTCCCACTGTCCAAGGCTGCTCCAAGCCCTGTCCAGCCTGGCCTTGGGCACTGCCAGGGATCCAGGGGCAGCCACAGCTGCTCTGGGCACCTGTGCCAGGGCCTCAAACCCTCCCAGGGAACAATTCCTTCCCAGTCTCCATTCTAAATCTCTCCTCTTTTAACTTAAAACGGTTCCCCCTTCACCCCAACTCATCCTTTCCACGTCCCTGTGCTGTGGTGGCCTCACCCTGCCCGCAGCTCCCGGGGATGCACAGGGATTGCAGAGGTTATTGGGCTGGAAAAGCATCGTCACTTTGGGGGGGAAGAGCCAAACCAGGACAGAGCAGCACTGGGGCTGCAGGTGAAGCTCCCCCCAGCAGCCCCCAGGCCTGGCAGGGACAGGGGGCCCGGGGGTGCCCGGGTGTGGGGGTGCCCTGCCCGGGCCCCCTCCCCTCCAGCCTCGCTCCCTTTATTCCTGTCCCTTCCATGACCTAGTTCTGCCAGGCAGCTTCCTCGGGATCGCAGGCACGCGGCAGCACAGCCGCTCTGGAGCGGGGAAAGGCAGCTCTTCCCTGCTCCTTCCCCAGCAGCAGCAGGGAAAATGTTCCAGTGGCTGCTGCTCTGCAGAACCAGCCCGGACCCTTCCGTTTTTAGGGTGGAAATCCCAGTTCAGGTGCTGGGAGATTCTCTGCCTCAGTTTCCTCCATTCCTCGGGGATGTGGATTTCCCGTGGCACTGCCTCACCATTGCACGTCCAGAGCTCCGTGGGGTTTCCAGCGTTCCAGTGACCCCCAGCAGCTCCTGGCGTGTGTGGAGAGTGCTGAGGGACCCCATCCCGGGGTCTGCAGCTTCCTGGGACGCACAGAGATGGACACAGATCTGTCCCCTCCGTGCTGCTGGCGTTCGTGATGGATGTCACCCAGAGCCCCGAGTGACAGCTGGCCTTGTCCCCAAGGACATAGTTTCCCACTGAGGCCATGGGGCTGGGATTTCAGGGGGATTTCCACCAGCCATAAACCCACCCCCAGGCAGTGATCCAGGGATGACCAGTGGGAGCAGATCCAGCCCTTCCCGGGGCGTGGGGATGAGGGTCCCACGGAGCCCCTGCCACCGCCAGGAAACTTCTGACCCCGAGGTCAGCGTTGCTCACAGGAGCTGCGATGCGAAGAAATAAAACAACAAACCAGCCCTGCTGCTTTTTCCCAGCTCTGCCTGCTCTCCTGGGGGTGCAGCTGCATTTCCATGTCCTTCTTTCCTCCAGTCCATGGGAGTTCAGGATGAGCGTGGGTGTTCCCACCTGCCCAGTGATGTATGACAGAGCCACGACAAGGGACAAGGGACAGGACGAGATGGCCTCAAGTTGCACCAGGGGAGCTTTAGGTTGGATGTTTGGGGAAATTTCTTCATGGAAAGGGTGGTTAGGCATTGGAACAGCTGCCCAGGTCAGTGCTGGAGTCCCCATTGCTGGAGGGATTTCAAAGCTGTGTGGATGTGGCACTTGGGGACATGGGGCAGTGGTGGCCTCAGAGGGCTCTTCCAGCCTCAGTGATTCCATGTTTCCCTGTCCCTGGGGCCCACCCCATGTCCCTGTGTTTGCCAGCGCATGGGACAGAGCATTCCCAGGCTCCAGTGCAGCCATCAGGGTCTGCACAGTGCCAGAAGCTCTTCGCCAGCCGAGGAGATTTGGGTGCCCCCGGCGCAGAGTTCACCTGAAAGCCCCGTGGATGAGAACAGAGAAGTGAAAATGTGAAGTGCTGACAGTTCCGCAGTCCAAAACAGGAAGGGGCCGGGGGCAGGCGCACAAAGCACAGATTTTATCGGAGCTGGAATGCGGCCCAGCGCTGCCGGCACCAGCAGCGTCCACGGGAAGGGACATGGGACTCCCAGGCTGGCACTGGGGACAGCAGCGGCAGCACAGGGGTGGCCACGAAGGACAGGGCAGGTTGTGGCCCAGCTGATGTGGTTTGATATCAGTTTAGGTGTCCTAAATGTCCCTTTTGGGGTGACACAGAGACCCAAGCTCCAGCTGTGCTTTGGCACCGTTTTGGGGCTGCAGGGGGGATGGGCAGGGTCAGTGTGCAGTGGTGCCTGCACATCTGTCCAGCCCCATCCTGCCCAGGCACATCTGTCCAGCCCTGCCCCACCCCTGCACATCTGTCCAGCCCCATCCCATCCCTGCACATCTGTCCGGCCCCATTCCACCCCTGCACATCTGTCCGGCCCCATTCCACCCCTGCACATCTGTCCGGCCCCATCCCATCCCTGCACATCTGTCCGGCCCCATTCCACCCCTGCACATCTGTCCGGCCCCATCCCACCCCTGCACATCTGTCCGTTCCTGTCCCACCCCTGCACATCTGTCCGGCCCCGTCGCGCCCCTGCACAGCCGCACAGCTCCACCTGCTGAGCTCCCGGCGCCGCACAGGGCAGGGACGCTCCAGGGCCGGGAAGTGTCCCGGGAATGACGAATGTCCGCCCTGGGGACACGGCAGGGACACGAGGAGCCGCGGCACTGCTGGAGCCGTGCACAGCTGGATCCCCGCACAGCTGGATCCCCGCACAGCTGGAGGCGGTGGCTCCAGGGCTGCACTGGGTTCCCGCTGCCTTTGCTGCCCCAGATGTTTCCCCCACCTCTGCCCCCTGTGCATTATTTTGTGAATAATTTAATTTTAAGAAATAAAGTAATTGAATATTCGTTATTAGCACTGGTCCAATTAGACAGACCCAAAGATGGTCAAGATTATAAAATGCCTTAACATTGAATGAAAGACTGCACCGACATTCCTGAAGCTCTGAATTATGTCAGAGCGAAATTTATTTCTCTGTATTTCAGCTGCTGAATTTCACCTAACGAAGACAAAACCTCCATTCCAGAATCGGGAATGGCAGAGCCCGGGAATGCTCTGGGTGGGTGGATAAACTCCACGAGCTCTGCAGCGCTGACCCCCAGCCAGGCTCGGGGGCTCGGGGTGTTCCATTCCCACCCCAGAGCACATCCCAGGCTGATGCTCTCAGGGATCAGATCCCAAATGGAATTAGTAACATTTAGGATGAGGCACGTGGTGTGCAGTGGGGGTGCTGAACCCCCCGTGCCTGCACGAGGACTTTGCCAGTGTTCCCGAATGCATTTTCTCAAAAATAAATATTGACCAATTATCGATGTGCTGGAGCATCCCGGGGCAGCTGCACCTCGTCCCCATCGGGGGTGCTGCTGAGGTGCCGCTCATTAACCTGATTAGTGCCTGATTATAGGGGCGAGGGTGGGGGATCGGGGAGAGCTCCGGAGCAGGCAGAGGCAGGTAGGGTTTGGGCTGGGGTGGGCAGGGCAGGGCAGGGGTGCCCCTCTGGGATCCTGGGGGGATTTTGGGGCTGCTGGGCGTTCCTGGGGTGCTGTGGGGATGTGGAGCAGGAATTTGGGGGTGCTGCCAGGAGCAGCTCCGGGGCTGTAGCACCCTCTGCTTTCGTGCCTTTGCTCCGGGGCTTAGCCCGGGCACCTCCCGCTCCATGAAAACCCCGAAATGAGGCACCACTGCAACCTCTCCGGGGCCGTCAAACCCCTCCTAAATGTCCCCACTGTGTCCCCACCCCCCCTGTGCCCCGGGGCCACCCGGCAGAGGGGCCGTGCTGGCCCAAAGGCGCGGTTTGGTGGCCCCGGCACGCGGGGGGCGCAGAGCACTTTCAGGGTGCAGAGCCCCGGGCAGGGTCCCCTGGGGCCGGGGGCTCAGGAGGGCTCAGGGGTGCAGCCGCGGTCCTTTTGTCTCTCTGGGGAGCATTTTCCGTGCCGGAACGTGGCTGTTCCTGCGTCCCGCGGACAGCCTGGCGCGTTCGGTCTCCCCTTGATAAACCAATCTGTCCCAGGGCTGCTCTCCAGCAGGAGCCGCGTCCCGCTGTCCCCTGTCCCTGCCGTGTCCCGGGGCATTCCCACATCCCTCCTGGGCTGGCGGCGGCTCCGTGTGCCCTGGAAAGCCGCGGATTAATGGAGCAGAAGGGACGGAGCTCCACTGGGCCCTGGGAGCAGCGGCGGCCCCGGGGCTGGTCCAGGGCAGGGCAGGGGAGGATCCCGGGGCTGCTCCAGCCCAGGGCACCCCTGGGTGAGCTGGGGCTGCTCCCATGGATTCCCCGGGCTGCTCCAGCCTTGCTGGGACACTCTGGATGCCCCTATGGTGCCCTGGCTGTGCAGAGCAGGCCGTGGGGTGATCCCAGGAACATTTTGGGGCACAGCTTTTCATGGCTCAGCTTCCCAGGTGGTGGCACCTGGGGAGTCCCTGCAGGGCCGTTGGGTTTTTGGGACACTGATGTTGGATTGATCCCTCCCGAGTTCAGGGGATTTGGGTGAGCTGCTCCTGGAGCTTCTCCCATCCCCCAGCCTCCTTCCCCGGGAGGGAGATTCCCTCTGAGGAAGGAATCTTGTGAATAGGCTCCAGGGAGAGCTCAGAGCCCCTGGCAGGGCCTGAAGGGCTCCAGGAGAGCTGCAGAGGGACTGGGGACAAGGGACGGAGGGACAGGACACAGGGAATGGCTTCCCAGTGCCAGAGGGCAGGGCTGGATGGGATATTGGGAAGGAATTGTTCCCTGGGAGGGTTTGAGGCCCTGGCACAGGTGCCCAGAGCAGCTGTGGCTGCCCCTGGATCCCTGGCAGTGTCCCAGGCCAGGCTGGACAGGGCTTGGAGCAGCCTGGGACAGTGGGAGGTGTCCCTGCCCATGTCCCCTATCACCCCCATTTCATAGGGAAAGAGGCAATGGCTGAGCCCCCGGGAAGGCCTCGTTTGCCCCCGGGGCTGGGGCAGTGACAGCCGTGCCCAGGAGGGGCTGCAGCTCTGGCCTCTCCCGGCGCATTCCCGCCTGGAGCAGCCCAAGGCGGAGCCATTCCCAGCCCAGGTTGGACTGTGGCCGATCCCAAGGGCTGTGGGGCGATGTAAACAACCCTGGCCGCCGTTAATGCGGGGATTTGCCAGGGCCACGTCCTGCCCTGAGGATTGGGGTTTTATTTAGCAAATCCCGCGGCTGCTCCGTGTCCCGGGGCCGAGCCGGGCTCCTCCGCGCCGCTGTCACATGGAGCTGCGGATGACTCTGCTGGAGATGAGTAATGCACTCCGTGACTCATTTGCTGCCTTTTTTATTTGGATTTTTTTAATCTTCAGGCCCTTGACTTCATCTGTTGCTGGCTGCTGGCAGCTCCTCACGCGTCTCCTTCGGGAGCTGCTGGAGATTTTCAGTGCTTTTCATGGGAATTGTCCTCGTGGGGTCGGAAGTCATTTGGAAATCAAATTGCGAATTCCAAAATTTGGAAATATTGTTTTTGCCTCGGCAAGAGGGGTTTGCTGGAGGCTGGGGAGGTGGGAATGCTCCAGCATGATCCTGCTCTCCGTGGGCCTCCCGGATTTGGGAAGAGCCTGTTCCAGGAGCAGCTTTGGGGTGTCCTCAGTGTGGGGTGGATTTTATCCGCAGGAAGGGCAGTTGTGGCCCTGCCCCATGGCAGGAGGTGTTTCACGAGGAGGAGACATCCCACGGACCCCAGGAAAGCTGGAGCTGGGCTGGCTTGAGCAGCAGACCAGGAATCCCTGGCTGTGATGGGGAGGCTGCCCAAACCCCGCCCTCCAATAAGGGAATTTGGTGAAAAGGATTTTTTATGCACAGCTTGGCCTGGGAAGGAGCTCGCAGGGATATCCTGGCTCTCCTCCCTCGTTTGGGGAATATCCTGGAGCATCCCAGGAGCTGTGGGTCTGTCCTGGCTGGCACTGCAGCCCCTGGTGTGGGATCACAGAACCCCCCATTCGGGGTGGGAGGCACCCCAGAGCTCATGGGCAGGGACACCTCCCACTGGGGTCGCTCCAAATCCCATCCAGCCCAGCCTGGGACGCTTCCAGGGGTGGGAATATTGGGCCCAAGCTCTGCTGTGCAGGAGTTTTTGCAGTTTGGTATGATTCTGGTGTGCCCAGGAGGAATCTGGACATGGGAGTGGCGTGTCCATCACTGGGACATCGTTCCAAGTGTGCCAGCCTGGCTCCTTGGGGCGTTTTGGGGCTGGACTGAGGGGACAGTGGAACAGCATTCCAGGAGTTGTGCTCACCCCGGGATTCCAACTGGAATTCCCGGAGCTCTGGGCTCCCTTCCCTGCGCTGGAAGCAGTGCAGGCAGGTCACAGGAGCTCCTTGCAGGGATTAAAGGCACCATCTGTTAAATAATCCCATCCTGTGCCCGGAGCTGTGGCATTTCCCACCAGCCGGGGTGGGAGAGGGCTGGGCTGGACATGGAGACCCTGTTGTGCTGCTGTTCCTCCCTGATTTATCCAGACCCTTGGAGGTGCTTGACTTGTGGATTAATTTTTTTTT
>VZRL01000806.1:236863-259728 GCA_013397895.1 Origma solitaria | reverse complement strand
TTTTTTTTTTTTTTTTTTTGGTCAATGGGGAAAATGATGTGGGCATTGGAGAAACCCTGGCGAGCACATGCGGCTGCCCGGGATGATCCCACAGCCGCTGCTCCAGGGCGAGCGGGAGAAGGGAAGTTCTCCATCCCCGCGCGGCGGTCACGTTGAAAAGCCACATTCGCGAGCGCCGGAACGCGCGGGTTGTCCCCAAAACGCCGCTGCTGTGCCCGGGGGGAGCGCGGGGGGAGCGGAGGGACAGCGGCAGCTCCTCCATCGCTCCGATGGCGCTGAGCGCGGGTGTGCCGTGCGGGGCTGTCCCCGGGACCGAGCCCGGGCTGTCCCTCCGCGGCCGGGGCGCTCTGGGGTGCGGATCGCGGGGAACCGCTCCAGGAGGAGCTGAGGGGGCTCAGAGCACCTGGGAAAAAATATCCCCCGACTCCGGGAGCTGCTGAAAGCCGATCTGGCCAGAACGGGGTTTAAATCCCGCGTTTTCTGGGATAAACCCTGTGCAGGATCCCGGTGAACCAGACGGGCATTGCCCGTGCCCCCGGCATTGCAGAGCCCCCCGGGGCAGCTCTGGCAATGGGCTTGGAAAGGGCTGAAGGATCCACAGCCCCGGGGGCTCTTCCCGGGGAGCTGGGGCAGAAGAGCGGGGGGACACCCGGGCAGGGCAGGGTGGCACCCCGGGGGGACACCCCAAGGGTGGCACCGCGGGAGGACACCCAGGACAGGGTGGCAGCGCGGGGGGGCTCCGGCAGAGCCCGGGCTCAGCTCCTGCCGCCCCCCCGCCGCCTCCCCGGCCTCTTTTGTTCCCCGCTCCGGCTTCCCTTCATGCGAGATTAATTCCCGGGCGCTGCTGGAAGCAGTCGGGGAGAAATCTCTCCCGCATCCTCCTCTCGGGGCTAATTGCCGGCGCCGTGACGTCAGCGCGGGGTCCGTGCCCGGGATGGCTGCGGGAGAGGCTGCGGAGGGCTCCGCTCGCCCCCCGCGCTCGCTCCCGGATCGATCCCTGCTCCCGAGCGCCAGCCCCGCACGCTCCTAATCTGACAGCGGCCGCCAATTAATCGGGCCGGGCCGGGCGCTGCAATAGGATTAAGAGAGGGGAAGTGCGTCACGAGGTGCGGACAGGGGTTCTTCTGCTTTTGGGGAAAGGTTGGGGAGGGGGGGACTGGAAAAGGGGAAAAAAAAAAGAAAAAAAATCTGGGAAATAGGTTGGAGCGTTCCCGGGGGGTGTGTCGGGAGCGAGCGCGCATGTGAGGAGGTGCGGGGCGGGAGCCGAGCCCGCCTCGTCCTCCCTTTCTCTCAGCATCCTCCGCGATGCCATCCTGGAGGTGATACAGGCGCAGCAGCATCCATGGCCTGCCCCTAGCCGCGGCTCCCGAGCCGCTCCGC
The DNA here is from genome assembly GCA_013397895.1 of Origma solitaria. NCBI lineage: Eukaryota > Metazoa > Chordata > Aves > Passeriformes > Acanthizidae > Origma > Origma solitaria. Next base: position 258,348 of record VZRL01000806.1, on the reverse strand, counting down.
CGCCGCGGAAGGGCCCGCGCCGAGCGCCCGCTGACCGCCACCGTCTTGCCCCGTGTTTTTCCAGGCTCCTTGGAAATTGAGGAATGCAATTCTGCCACCATGATGGAAGGTAGGTGATGAGCCCGGCGCGTTCCTCCGCGGGGATCGCCCGGCGTTTCGCGGGAGGAGGCACCGAACCTGTGCCTGGGGATTTTTATCCTTCCCTAAATAAAATAATAGTGATAATTGAATCAAATCCTCCCCTCCCCCTAATCCCGAGCAATTGCAGCTCCGCCGAGCTGGAGGGTGGTGATATAATATCAAGCCCATCAGATTATTTGCAATTCCATCCCCAGCCCTGTGTAGGCAGCTCCGGCTGTGCGAGCGCCCGCTTTTCCATGGAGCTGCCGCTTCCTCCTGCCCTGAGCGGGCTGCATCCGCGGGATTTGGGTCCTGAAATCAGGATTTTATCCTCAGCACGATGTGCTGCGCAGGGGATGGACCCGGGGGTTACCAGCACGCGCGGCTGGGGCTGGGGATGGGTTTGGGGCTTTTCCCTGCATGGACGAGCATCGTTTCAGTGGGAAATGAGGAAATTGGAACTTGAGGTGATTTTTTTTTTTTTTTTTTTTTTTTTACCTANTTTTTTTTTTTTTTTTTTAACCGCGTCGAGGGGATGCAGGCCTGGGGAAGGAGGAGATGTTGGATTGGGGTTTATTGGCTTAAAAAAGGAAATGAGAAGGGAATATGGTCTCCAGGCACAAGATGCTTCAGGGAGGCTGTGTCTTGATCCTGTGTGGGAAAAGCCTCTGGGCATGACAGGAATTTTATCCTCTGTCGTCTGTCTCGGCCGTATGTAAAGCTCTTCGTTATTATTTATAATTTTAATACCTTCTGGAGCAGGATGCAGGAGAAGGATGAGTTGGGTTTCATTATTTTCTAGCAGAATGGGTACTCCGGGGCCGAGAAGAGCAGAATATATTGAATTTCGGGGCATTTCTGGCCCGTTGGTGGCAGCAGCAGGGCCTGTCTTGGCGGAGCCGCCTCCAGCCCCGGCGCTGCCGGGGAGCTGCCCGGGATGACAGGCAGAAATTGGTGATCCTGGCAGTCCCTGCGGTCAGGGGCTGCCCCTGCCCAAATCCCCCCGGAAAGGGGGCAGCATCCGCAGACTTCGTGCGGCCTTAAATATCTCCCTAATCTCGGGCATTCAGGTGTCGTCACGGCCGTGTGTGGGCACACGGAATGGCTTCTCCCCGGGATGGTTTTCGGATGCCGTGGTGGGAAGGAGCTGAGTTTTGTTGGCCTTTGGGTCCGAGGAAAAGCCTTCCCTGCTCTCCCTGATCTTGATGAGAGTCACAAGCAGGAGAGGTTTTAATTTTAACCCATGACATCAAACCCATCCCATGATGGGAGCCAGGCAGGAGCAGGTCAGGGTAGGGAAAATGCCATAAAAACCTGGATTCTCCCAAAATTCCCATGTTTACGGGCGTGAATTGAAGTTGCCTTGTTGGACGTCTTGGTTTGGGTTGTTTATTCGGTTTTGAGGCTGAAGTAGGTTGGGTTTTTGAGGCTCGTGTGGGGTTTGGTCTTGGGGTTTTTTGGGTTTGGTTTCACTCCATGAGGATTTTTGCCTGGCAGGAGGTTTGGTCACTGGAAATGCCTCCCAGGGCTGGGCTTTGGGCTCTGGCAGATCTGGAATCACCTCCCATGGACCAGTCTTGTATGGGGAAAAAAAACTGGGGGAAAAAATAAATTCTAATCATAAAACGCGAATTGTTAAACAGCTTGAAACGTTCCCCAAGTGGTCAATGCAAAGCTAGAACAGAAGTGAGGAAATTAGAGACAATTCCTGGGGTTTTTTTGAGTTTTGAAGTAGTTGGAAACTGGTTGGATTTGTGGGAGAGTGGAACTTCAAGATTCCACTGAAACCCTGGCCCCTTGCAGAGGTGATTTATTTTAATCTTCTTTTAATTCTTATTTTAATATAAGAATGGTTTTAATGAGCTTGGCTTAATTTGAGCTGAAACTTTTAAACCTGTGCAAAATGCCAAGAGTTCGTTGCAGTAAATATATCAAAGGTGTTTAATTGTTGTAATAATTTATTATTTAAATGAGTTTTCACGCTGGAATGTTGGACACGGAGCTGGAAGTGGAGGGTGGCCAGCGGGACCTGAGGCCACCCAGTGTCACCCGTGGCCAGCAGGGTGGCCCTGGCCCAGCTGATGCCTTTTGGAGCTTCTTCCTTGGAAAAAAGCGAATTCCCCTCACTGGGAATGGCGCAGGATGAGCAATTTGCACTGGGTATGGGCACTTTGCTCAATATATGGAATATTTCCTTCGTTCTCCTGGGAGATGGGAGAAAAATATTTCCTTTTCGTGGATGTTTGAAAATCCCAGTGATACCTAAAAGAACAAAGCGTGGGGGACACGTCCAGAGGCCAGTCCTGGCTGGAGGTCACAGGGTGTGTTCAGCAGTGGATATTCCTTTCTCTCCGTGCCTCGGTGGGACACAGAACATTCCCATTCCCGACCATCCGTGGCAGGGATGGATTGGCTGTTCCTGGCCCCGCTCATCCGGGTGGGAAGCGGGCGTTGGGATGGGGATGGAAGCCCCCGGAGATGCCACCGCGAGTGGCGAGGAACGAGCGCGGTTTGGCTCTTCCCTCGGAGTGCCGAGGCCTCGGCAGCGCTGCGGGCGCGGCGCGGGTGAACAGCCGGGCACGGAACGGGTTTGTCTCCTCTGGGAATCCTTCCACGGCGTCTCCGGGGCGTGGGGAGGCCTCGCTCGGGTTGGGAATCGCCGCTCAGGCAGAAGCTCCGCACGTTGGGAGGACGGGACGGTGCCGCAGCCGAGGGGAGCGGCGCTGGCTCCTCTGGAGAAGGACATTCCCTCTGTTCCCGGGGGATCCCCGCGCCTCCCCAGCCCCACGGCAGAGAGAAGCCTTCCCGCACTGGGAATGTCTCCAGCTCTCCTCTCCGGGCTTTTTGCCCCAAACTGGGAAGTTCTGGGAACCTCCGTGGGAATGTTCCGTCCAGCCTGGGACAGCAGGAGGTGTCCCTGTCCCCGCTGGGGTGGGAGGAGATGGAATTCAAGGTCCTTCCCACCCCAGACAAGCCTGGGGTTCTCTGGTCACATCCAAATCGGAAAATGGTTTTTGCACCATCTTCTAGCTTCAGTGGTCTCTGGTTTTGGAGTTCTGGGCCTGCAGGCATCGGTGGCACATCCAAAAATCCTTTCTGCTGATTGGGCAAGAAAATTGACTTTATTTGTGATGTTTTAGGTGGTCTTGTTTCAGTAAATTGTGTTTGAGTGTGCTCAGTGTGGTCTGCAGGACTCAGCAAGGAAATGACCTGGGAGGAAAATTTAGGGAGCTCTGGATTTGAGAAAGAAAATTTGGGGAGTTTTGGATTTGAGAAGGAAAATTTTGGGTTTTTAGTTGAGAATGGGACCAGACCTGCTGGTGGCTTTCTCGTGAATTCAGGCCTGGATGGCAAAACCATCGCAGAAAACAGCACTAAATCAGGACCTGGATTTTCATGGACCTGGTGTCCGTGAAGAATTTCAGGATATTTTTCGGGGCTGATCCAGGGGCTTTGAGCTGTCGAGGAGGACGTTTGGGGGAATTAGGCCTTGGAAGTGAAAAGCTTGGGAGAGAAGTGGGAAAAAGCTCCGGAGCCGTGGGGTTTCGGGGCTCCGGAGCCGTGGGGTTTCGGGGCTCCGGAGCCGTGGGGTTTCGGGGCTCCGGAGCCGTGGGGTTTCGGGGCTCCAAAGCTGTGGGTTTGGGGTTCCAGAGCCGTGTCCAGCCTGGAACGGCAGTGCATTCCCAGGATTTAGGGATGTCTCCTGCAGAACACCTCCAGCGCTGCAGGTTGGATTTATTCATCAATCTCTGGTCTAGAGTGGGGAGAAATTCCCAAAAAAATGGATTTTTTCAGGCATTCTGACCCTTCCCATGGAGCTGTTTGGTTTCCCAGCTCGGTCCCACAGGCAGAGGGTTTTCCATGGGAAGGGAGAGCAGGGACAATGGGGTGGAGCTCCAAACTTTGGGAATTGGGGAAGGGGTTGGGATTGGGGCCAGCTCCTGCCAGCTCAACCCCAAACTGCGCCAGTGGGATGAGAATTTGGACCACATATGGCTCAAATACAGAGGTGGCGAAGCCTCGGTTGTTCAGTGGGATGCGGTGGTGGCAGCAAAACCCCAATGGGGATTTTTTTGGGGTAGAAAGGGTTAAAAATGTGGCAAAATGTGGCAGAAATATGGCAAAATGTGGCAGAAATATGGCAAAATCTGGAAGAAATGTGGCAAAATCTAGCAGAAATATGGCAAAATGTAGCAGAAATGTGGCAAAACGTAAAAAAAAGGCAGAGCTCCTCCTTGGAGTGAGCCCTAGTTTAAAATGTGCCCTCGGGCGTGTGGAACTGGTGCCCAAACGCAGGAATTTGGGTTTCTCTGCCAAGGCAGGAACTTCCGGCGTGATTCACTGGCCTTGCTCATCCTTCAGCGATTGTAGGAACAAAAATTCATATGAGGGCGGAGCCTCCACCCCAAGCCTCCTGCGGGGCTGTGTCCATTGAAGGTGGGAAAATCCCATTGAAGGTGGGAAAATCCCATTAAAGGTGGGAAGATGCGGATTGGGGTGGAAATCCTGCCCCAAACGCTGCTGAGCCCCAGGGTGTGCAATGGGATTGACCCGGTGGTCCTGCTGGGAATCCCGACCCGATTTTGGGACTGGAGAGGAGGAACGCGCAGGGAAAAGTGCGAAGGGAGGGATGGCAGTGACCCCAGAGCGGTGACCTGGCCGTGCTCCAAACCTGTCCCCAAGGATTGGTCAGTGCTCCAGACCTGTCCCCAAGGACCTGTGTCCCCGGGGATGCAATCCTGACTAATTCCCGTTTTCCCCACCAGCCAATTTTTAAATTTATTTCTGCAACCCCAGGCCGCGCTTGGGATTTTTAATTTTTTTCCCCCAGGTTTGGTAGGAAAGCCCCGAAGGCCGGAGGGCCGTGCAGGTGGATTTTGGTGTTTGGTGTTTGGATTTTGGGATGAGCCGTGGCACACAGTGCGGCCCTGTTCGCTCTGCCAGCCATTGAGGAGCTCGGCTTTTGTGCGGAACCAGAATTCCGCCGCAGGAATTCTGCGGCTCCTGCGCGCTTCCGAGGCCTTTCTGCTCCGTCTGTGGGAATGAAAGCAGCTCCAGCTGCTCGGGGTTTGTGCTCAGAGCCTCGCAAAATGGTTTATTTCTCATTTCTACTTTAATTGTGGGGGGTTTTGGTTTTTTGGGTATTTTTGTTGGTTGTTGCTTTTTTGGTTTCAGGGTGGTTTTTTTGTTGTTGTTGTTTTTTGGGGTTTTTTTTCTGGGTTTAAACAAAATTTTATTTTATTTTTTATTTTTTAATTTCAGTTTTAATTCCCAGAGCCAGAGATTTTTGGGGCTGTCCTTTAGGAGCAGCGTGGAATTCCTGCCCTGCCCCACAAACATCTCCTCCCCTGCACGGGGGGGTTTTGATGTGGGATTGGGAAGGGGAAATTCCCCACCCCATCCCTGCTCACCCCGGATGAGACCTGGCAATAATAATAATGTTTGGAAGCATTTTTTAAATCCTGTATTATGTGGGAAGCATTCCTTACCCATCCCAGCCTTGGAAAAGCACTCTCGGCATTGGCACTTTTTAATTTGCGTTTTAATTAAGACTTTTTATTTTGTGTAGTTTGTGTTTAATTTTTTTTTTCTTTTTTTTTTTTTTTTTTGGGTAATGTAGCGAGGAAAAAAAATATTCTCCACCTTCAGGTTGTCAGGAATTTAAAACATCAAGTTGAGGTGAATTTGTGGAAAATTGCAGGGAATTTTGGGATAAGTCAGACCGGGAAGGATGAGGTTCCTTAGTCTGCCCTTGTCACCTGCTCCGGGTGTGTTGAGGAATTCAGACCACCCCACAAATATATTCAATAAATACATAAAATAATGTATAATATATAAAGTTAGATTTGGATGAATCATTCACGGTGTGCCTTGTTACTAGAGTTACTTAATAATCATAAAATCCCATATTGAGGAATTCCGGGGAAGGGTTTGGGATGTCAATCCTCATTTTCCCGTGGAAATGGGAATTCTGCAGATGTTGTTGGGAATGGGGGCTGGGGTGGCCTTGGCCACGGCGTGGACAAAAAGTGTTTTAGTGTCACACCTAGGCGAGGATTTAGGTGAGGTTTGACAAATCTTTGCATTCCACAACCCCAAAACTCTGCGTTTTTCCCATAAATATTGTCCGAGGGGTGCGGAGGTGATGCATTGGGAGGAATCCATCCTTGGAAAACAGAGCTGGGACAGATGGAATGGCAAAGCCCTGTGGAGAAAAGGAGAGGTTTCCAGTGGGGTTTTTGGGGGTACATTTGTGTGGTTGGGTTTTTTTTTGGGGGGGGGGGGTTGATTGGATTTGTGTGGGGTGGGCTTTTTTGTTAGTTGTTGTTTTTATCTCTTGGTTTTGGTTTTTTTTGGTTGCTTTTTTTGTCTCTTGGTTTTTGGGTTTTTTTTTTTTTCTGGTTGCTGTTTTTGTCTCTTGGTTTTGGGGTTTTTCTGTTTTTTTTTCCTTGAAGGAAGGAATACCAACATGAGGCGTTTCTATTGAGATATATATTGATTAATTTTTAAAGTCGGTATTTCCCTGCGTGGGGTTTTTCCCTGGACGTGCTGTGTGCAGGGAAGACTCCATCACCTCCCTTCATCCCCAAAACCCCAAATTCCCCAAAAACAGCGCTCTGAGAATCGTTTGGGATGGCGAGCCCGCCCTGGGCATCCTCGGCAGCCTTTGGGAGCACATCTGGCGCTGCCGCGGCCGTGCCAGCCCCGAATGAAAGCCACACTGTGCCCAGCCTGAGCTCCCGGGAGGTTTCGGAGCCGGGGGTGCTCAGAGCTGGGATTGAGAATCCCATCCCTGGGAAAAGTGGGAGGCGAGAGATTCCTGATTTGCATCCTCCTGCTGTGAGGTGTTCCCGAAATCCCAGGAATTGCTGGGGTTGGGCTGGGATGGGTCCCTCTGACGGATTTTAGGGACAGATTTTTCTGCTGGCCTGGTCCTGAGCTCTGCCCTGGGCTTGGGCCTTGCTCTGGGTATTTCGGTATGGAATAGAAATAATTCCCGTGGTTTGGGGTTGTTCCTAAATCCAGGAAAGGCCGGGATTGTGTCTTTGTTCCCTGAGCTCTGCCCTGGGCTTGGGGCTTGCTCTGGGCATTTCTGTATGGAATAGAAATAATTCCTGCGGTTTGGGGTTAATCCCAAATCCCATAAAGGCTGGGATCATGTCCCTGTTCCCCGAGCTCTGCCCACAGAATGGAGGGCCTGGACTGATGATGGCGCAGGATTTTATGGCTGCCTGGATTTAGAGGTTTGGGTTGGATTTTAGGGAATATTTCCCCTGGAAAGGGCTGCCCATCCCCCGAGGGATTTGAAATCCCTGCGGATGTGGGGCAGGGGTGCCTTGGCAGCGCTGGGCACGGCTGAATTTGATGTCGGAGGGCTTTTCCAGCCCAAATTCCGTGGTTCCGAAGCAGTCCGTGTGTGTTCCGTGGCCGTGGGCAGGGCAGGCTCTGGCCCAGGGCTGTGCCATTCCCAACCCTGGAGCCCCTGGCTGCGATCCTGCAGGGAATGTTTGGCGAAGGGCAGAGGTGCAGCCTGGGGAAGGGCTGGGAAGGGCCCGGGAGCCCCAACCCCTCTGGAATGTGGGGCTGGATCCTGCTCGGGGCCAGGGGACACAGCCCCACACCCCAGAATTCCCGTGATTCCTGCCCCCCTTGCGGCTGGAATTCGGTGGGGGTTTGGGGAAAGGGTTGGGTGTGAATCCGAACCCCTCAGGTTCTCCTCAGCCTCACCAGAGCCCGAATCGCCCCCAAGCCTGGGAATGGGACAGGATTCGGAATCTCCCTTGCGATTTTGAATCTCCCCTGCCCACTGCAGTGAAATCCTCCATCCCCACACTCCCATTCCTGGAAGGAGCCTGGATTGACCCTGCCAGTCCCTCAGTTCCTTTCTGCTGAAATCCCTGAGAGGGACCAACCTTCAGCTTTTATTTTCATTTTTTAAGGAAACCCAAGCCCAGCAGCCATCCCCACAATTGCTGTTCCTCACTTTTATTTCCATGGATTTTCTTTCCTGAGAGCCACAGGAAGATGCCAACAATGTCCTGCTCCGGCAGAGTGAGACGGAACATCACTTTTCCCTTTTTTATTCTGTGTTCCAGCAGGGAAAAACTGCTGGAACATGGGGAGGATTGGAATAATGGAATCCTGGAATAGGTTGGGCTGGGAGGGACCTTAAAGCTCTTCTCAGGGACACCTCCCACCGTCCCAGGCTGCTCCCAGCCCTGTCCAGCCTGGCCTGGGGCACTGCCAGGGATCCAGGGACAGCCACAGCTCCCCTGGGCACCTGTGCCAGGGCCGGTCTGGGATCTCCTCCCTGGAACAGGATCCGGGATTGGAAAGGAGGGAGATTGAAATATTAATGCTGTGCTGGGAGGGCTCAGGTTCTCCCTGCAGGGCTGAGCTGCTCCCGAGCTGCTGTGGAGCTTGGGATGGAGAAAGTCTTTGGAATGTTAGGAGGGCATTTATTAACTCAATTACAGAGAAAAATTAGACAAAATGAAAAGCAGCGGTGGCTGCAGCGAGGTGGGCACTGGGACTTGGCTTTTCTGCTGCACAGGGTGAAGCTGCTGAGGATTTTTGGGTTTGCAAAGGACCAAAATTGCCCATTTTTATGTCAGAATGGCCCTGGCTGTGTCCAGGCTGTGTCCGAGCAGGGGAATCCTGGGCTGGCTCACAGGGACAGAGTTTGGGTGCTGGTTCAGGGCTCGGTGCGGCTCTCCCTGACAAAACCGAATTTACGGTGGGATTTTGGCTCTGGGCGCAGCTGAGGCTTTGGGAGCTCTGTTCCACCCTGGCTGAGCACAGGGAGGGCTGTTCCCCTCGGCTCCCCCAGGGCTCTCCATCCCTGCAATCCCCGGAGGAATTCCGTGGGAATGTGCAGCTTTGGGTTTGTGTGTGCTGGGGAGAGCAAAGGTGCCTCAAATCCAGCTCTGAAAACTCCCCACCAACCCCAAACCTAATATTGATCACTTCTTCTTTCCCCTCCTCCTCCTTCCTCCTTTCCCTGCTCCCCGCAGGTCTCAGGTCTGTCATGGCCACAGATAAAATCTATCTTTGTGCACAGAGGAAGTAGAATTAATTTATTTCCAGCGTTTTGTTTTACTTTGATCCTCACAAAGAGCATCACTACTCTGGTTTTCCTCTTGGAGAGGGCATTCCCTGCGAGTCCCACGCTCCCAAGTGAGCGATTCTCCCTCCAGGGACCCTCCTCAATGTTTGGGGGTCCCAGGGCAGCTCCCGATCGCTGGAAATGGAGGGTGAGGGGCTGGGCTTGGGAGAACAGGGTTGGTTTCCTCCTAGAGTTAAGTTTTTGGTGCAGAAAATTACGTTGGTCATTCTTAAAAGCAAAACATAGAAAGTTTCATGGTGTTAAATAGTAATTTATGCTTCTCAGGTGCCAATTCTTAAGGATACCAGGAGCAAAAAGTATGTGAGAGGCGGATAATGCCCTGGGTTTGGAGCGTTTTGTGTTTGGAGTGAGACCAACCAACACCAGGGGTTGGTTCAGCCTCGGGGCTGCTCTGGTGGTCCTGGAGTCTCCAGGCCAGAGAATTTCCAGAATTCGAGTCCAGTCCACTTGGAATTTCTGTGGCTGAAGGCTGTGGCCTCTATGGTGAAGATTTTATGACTTTTTCTAAGGCTGAGTCTTCCCAGGATGGGCCTTGTGGTGCTGCAGCTAAAATCCCCCGAGGAGCAGAGGGTGCAGTCCCAGTCCTGAGGGCTCTCCAAAGGCAGAGCTCCTCTGCTCTCCCTCTCCCAAAAATCCCAAATATCCCCCGGCCATCCCCGCTCCGAGCAGATGGAGCTCTTACATAAGTGAGCAGAAGGCTTCTGACAGGATTCAGCCACGTCGGGCTCTGCTTCGGAGCAGCCCAAACAGCAGCTCGGTGCTGGGCTCAGCGCTTCTGCTCCGCTCCGCGTTCGGAGGAGGAGGATTTTCCAGAGCAGGATTGGTGGGAATGTTGCTCTGCTGTTGGGCCTTGGGACAGTGGGAATGGGGAAAGGATGGATGTGGGGGAAGCAAAACCCTCCAGGAATGGGGAAAGGATGGATGTGGGGAGAGCAGAGCCCTCCGGGAACGGGGCAGGATGAGCCTGTGGGGCTCAGCATCATCCCCAGCTGGTTCTGGGGAATGCATGGATCCCACAGGCTGGAAAACCCGGGATACCGTGGAGGGTGTCCCTGCAATGGGAAACAGGATTGGCTTTCCAATCCCCTACAGCACAAACCATCCTGAGGTTCTTAAAAAGAGGGAAAAGCTTGGAGAAACCCCATGGTTTAAACCATCCTGGCATTCTGCAAAAAGGGGGAAAAGCTTGGAGGAACCCCATGGTTTAAATTTGATTTAACACCCAGCAGGGTTTTCCCTTCGCGGCCACACTCAGCACAGAAAAGGAGGGAGGAATTGAGACAGAAAGCTTAAGAATACTAACTGGGAAATGGAATGGATACTAACTGGGAAATGGAATGGATACTAACTGGGAAATGGAATGGATACTAACTGGGAAATGGAATGGATACTAACTGGGAAATGGAATGGATACTAACTGGGAAATGGAATGGATACTAACTGGGAAATGGAATGGATACTAACTGGGAAATGGAATGGATACTAACTGGGAAATGGAATGGATACTAACTGGGAAATGGGTATTAACTGGGAAATGAAATGGATACTAACTTGGAAGTGAATATTAACTGGGAAATATTAACTATGAAATATTAACTGGGAAATAACACAGTCCCACACGATGAGACCAAGTTAATAAGTGTTAAGTGAACAAGTAAATGGCAGAAACAAATGTCCACACAACCTCCCGACAGCTCCTTAATTCTGTGATTCTGTGATCCCTTGGCTTTGGCTCTTCCCTTTTTGCACCTTATTTATGGATTGCAGCCAGCAAGGGAAGGAGGGACCTTTAGGAGGATTTATTTGAGGAGTTCTATTAACATTGCCTTCTTATTTGTGCTCTTTCCTTCCCCAGGATTGAAAAAACGTACCAGGAAGGCCTTTGGTATACGCAAGAAAGAAAAGGACACTGATTCCACGTGAGTCGATGAGATAAACCCACATCAATATTTAATGAGAGCAGGGAGGAGCTGCTGCTGGGGCCAGGGCAGGCAGGAATTTGGGGCATCCCAGGCTGCTGTTATCTTTGGATCAAGTTTGAACAGCAAATGCATTTCAGCCGTTTGCCTTTGCGTGTCCCACAAATCCGGGATTTCCTCAGAGTCCTCTGTGTGTGTGGGATTTTCGGGACACAGAGGGAAATCACTCCTCGGGTTCGAGCAGATCCCTCTCTGCCCAAAGTGCTGTTCTGCTCCTGGGGAGCAGGGACAGGAGGGGAGGGCAGGGTGGCTTTGGGGACAGGGCAGGGTGGCCTCGGCACTGCTGGGGTGGGTTTGGTTTGAGCTTTCACAGAGCTTTTCCAGCCTGAACAATTCTGTGATTCTCGGCCACCACGGGGCGGCTTTGGGGTGGATGTCCCAGAGGAGCCTGTGCCACCCTGTCCTGGGGACAGAGGGGACAGGGAGTGCCCTCCCGCAGCTCTGTGCAGGTGTTTCACGCCTGTCACGAGACATGAAACACTCAGAGGTTTTTCCTTTAAGTCCCCTTGGATTTGTTTTCCTGAGCCATTCGGGAGCTGCTTTGGAGGTTTCCCATGGAGGGACAGATCCCAGGTGTGGCCCTGGTGGCCCTGGTGGCATTGGCATCTCCGCAGGGCTTTCAGGTGGCACGGAGGGGCCTGGGGCAGGGCACACACGGGGCAATGTGCATCCCTGCTGTCCCCAGGGGTGGTGGCATCCATCCTGGAGCTGGGGACAGCCAGGAGCTCCAGCTCATCCATCCTTTATCAGGACGGGTGACAATGACGCTCCTTTGCATCTCCTCACGGAGAATCGCTGAGCCAGGGCCAGGCACTGCCTTTCCCCCACGCTGTGATTTCCACGCTGCGGGGACGGGAGGGATCCCGGGGCGCTGGGGAGGTCACGGAAGGGCCGCCCTGGAGGATGCCACAATTAGCACAGCAGTGATTAGCGCAGCGGGGTCACGGCGCGGGCACCGCCCCAAAGGGCTTTGGGCGCTCTCCAAATCCCTGTGGCAGCCGGAGTGGGATGGGATGGGATGGGATGGGATCCATGGGATGGGATGGGATCAATGGGATGGGATGGGATGGGATCCATGGGATGGGATACAGGGATGGGATGCAATGGGGTGGGATCGATGGGATGGGATGGGAGAAGGGAGGATGGTGGGACCTGCCAGACCCCACGGCCACCCTGGCCATGGCCAGACCACCCCGACCAGGCCCCAGGACACCGTGCTGGGCTCTCTTGGGCTGCTGTGGGGAAGGATGTGCTGCTCTTCCTGCCCTTCCCAGCAATTCCAGCCGGGATGGGAGCAGGAGGGGACAGCCCCCGCACCCAGGCTTGTGCAAGGAGGAGGAAACATAGAGGGAATTTTTGCCACTTGCAAAGGATTTCAGAGATTTTTGCCACGAGATGAAGCCTAAAATAGCAGAGATGGGACACGAGTGTGGATTCATTGGAAAAGGTTGAGGGAAGGCGTTATTCCCTGTGAAACCGAGCAGCTCCCAGCGGGGTTTCCATGGGGCCCTGGGTGAGATGGGCACTGGGGGCACATCCCGTGGGAGGCAGAGGAGCCTCTCTGCATTCCGTGGGCGTTTGTGCTCCCTAAATCCCTCGGCACCCCGGCAGGGCTGAGATGTGGCTGCGGCGCTGCCGTGCCCCAGCCCCAATCCCATCAGTGGTTGGGGATGAGGATCCCCGAGGAGCCCCAGCAGTGTCCCAGTCCATCCTGCAGGGCAGCCTGTCCTGCTGGCAGAACTGAAATCCAGAGATTCCTGCGGGAGGGATTTCTGTCCTGCTAAAGGATGGACAGGGGCTGGGGGCAGGAGCCAGCTGGGACAGTGCCAGCCCCACCAGGAGCACCTCATTTCCCGATAAACCCAAAATTCATCACCTGAGGGAAATATTTCTGTGACCTTGCGTGGGCTCCACGGCGAGCAGGCAGTGCAGATTTGCTGAGAATGCCACAATGCCAATTTTTGCTGCCGTGGATTCATTTAAAGAACAATTTCCATGAGTTTCTGGGCACTAACAGAGCTCTCTTTCTGTTCTTTCAGAGGGTCACCGGACAGGGATGGCATCGTAAGTATTGCCCTCTGCCCTTCCAGTGCCACCTCCCCTCCACCACCAGCGCTGCGTGAACGGTTCTCTGTTTAATATAGAAAATAAATGGAAGAATCCATGGAGAAAACGGCAAATTCCAGGTTTCCTATAAAAAATACCCACTCGGGCAGACCTGAGGAGCGCCCGGGGCACAGGGAGCAGGTGTCCTGCTAAAGCCCAGCTCCTCATCCTCGTTTCCACTCCTGCTAATTGGCTTGGGCCAGCTTTGCTGGCTGAGGAGTTAAGGGGAAATTGCCAGAGCAGCTGTTTCCAATCTCTATTTTTATTTTCTGTATTAACCTGAAAACAAGAAGGTGTTTGTGGTTTTGGCTTTGTTTTGGTATTTTTTTTATTTTTAATTATTGCTGCTTTTATTTCTGGTGTTAGACAGAAGTGTCCCTGCTAGAGCTGGGTAGGAGATGGACTCTGTCTGATTCAGTTTTTGATATCAAAAATACGTTGGGTTCAGACTGGGCTTTATTCCTGGAGCAAATCCAGATTTTAGAATTTCACCTCAAAATAAAGGTGAGCCCCTTCTGAGGAGAGCAGTGCTGGGGGATCTTTTAAAAAGATAAAAATTTACTCCTTTCAAGAAATAACTATTTTTTTTTCACCCCTCAATCTGACCCAAAACCCTTGGCTTTGGGCTCTCCCCGTGTTTTCAAGCTGCTTGTTAGGAAATAGAAATTCAGATTAGTTTGCAGCTCAGGTAGTGCCTTCAGCAGGGCTCTGTTCAGCAGTGACAGTGGAATAAATAACGGTATAAATAAATATGTGCTGGATTAATTGGGATAAATAATAAATTCAGCAGGGCTCGGGCTGGATAGCAGCAGGAATTTCTCCATGGAGGAGGTGCTCAGGGAGGTTTGGATCGCCACCCCTGGGGCACGGTGGGCACTGGGCACAGCTCGGCCCCGGTGACCCTGGAGTGATTTTCCATCCTCAGCAATTCCGTGGATATCCAGGGAATGCCCCAGGCTGCTCCCTGTGCCAGCCGAGATCCCACAGGCAGCTCGGGCAGCTCGGGTGCCTCTCCGCGGGGCTGTCCAAGGATTGCAGTTCGTGGGGAACTGAGCTCCTGAAGGTATTGAGGCAGAGCAATGGCAGATGGAGACATGTAATATCATTTTTCACCCTCCAGCCCATTCTCCACATCATTTTTGCAGCCCCTGGCGTGGCTGGGAGGCAAATCCCCACTGCTGAATAGAGTCCGTAGGAAAATCCGTGTTCGACCCTGGTGGAGCCCCAGCCCAGCGTTCCTTTCCTTAGAAATCGCTGCTCCCCGCTCCTGGTGCCTTAGATCTGTGCATTTAGCAAGAAAACCCCAAAAAGCAGCCAAGGAGCGGATCTGTTAACCCTTTTTCTGCCACGCCGCCCTCGCAGCAGCCCAGCCCTCATCCCAATGATCCAAGTTCCAATAGCAAAGCCGAGAGCGCGCGGGAAGGAGGAAATAAGGACGGGGTAAGGACAACCGGGCTGGGCTCCCGAGGGCGTGCGGAAAGCAGGGAGTCGTGCTGGGTTTGGGATCCAGAGCGGAGGGAAAGGCCCTTGAGGGTCAGCCAGGCTGGTGGAAATGGGGCTAGGTACGAGGGGATGGGGGAAAAGCAGGAGTCCTGCGGAACGGCACCGGAATTCCCACAGAACAGGATCCGGAGGAGGTTTTTCCACATCTGAGCGCCCAAGGAGCTGCTCCATCCCTGGGCAGTGTGAGCTGTGGAGGTTTGGGGCTGGATCCAGCCCTGGATCAGTGAGTGCATCCTGTCAGGCTCTGGCAGGGAGCCAGGGGGGAATGCTCCCTTGGGAAGCTCGAGGGAATGGGATTATCCCATTCGGTGCCCCAAATTGGGAGCCCAGCCTGAGGTCAGCCCGCCCAGCCTCGCTGGGCACTGCCTGTGGGGTTTTGGATGGGTTTGGGGTGCCCAGAGCAAATCAGGACAGGATTCCAGGAGTGATGGACGCCTGGAGCCTCTTCCAGGCGGAATTTCCTTGATGGGAAGCAGCAATTCCTGTGTTTGTGTTGGTGTGTCATGGCATGGAATCTCATCCCAGACACCTCCCATTGCTCCATTCCCGGTGCCTGGAATGCTGGATAATGGAATGTGAGCCCTTCTTGGGATTCCCTCTTCCTGGGAAAGGGTTTCTCTCCCAAAGGATCAGTGCAGCTCTTCCCAAGGGCTGGAGCATCCCGGAGCACGGAGAAATGGCCATTTCCTCACTTGTGCTTAGGAAATGTTGGGTGTTCACCTAATGAACGTTCCAAAAAACCCAAACTTTCAGCTCTCCGGTGTGGGAGGATTCCAGAAGCGGGGAATGCTGTGGGTGTGGGATAACCCCCGGGGGATCCCACTGTGAGCTGTGCTCTGTTCCTGGTTCCTCCATTTAAACCACGGAATTTTCCTTTCCAGAAGAAAACCAATGGAGCCCCAAATGGATTTTATGCAGAGATCGACTGGGACAGATATGTGAGTGCCCCACCGAGCTTTCCCCGTCCAGCAGCGTCCCATGGGAATCCCGGGCTGTTCCCACACGGATTTGGGGTTTTTGGGGTGACATCAGTTGTGTCCAGACACCAATTCCATTCCTGCCGGTCAATCAAAACTTCCCAGGAATGAGGTGGCTCTGTCCTGGCCCTCAGGATGCTGCAGTTTACCCAGAAAAAGCCCTGGGTTATAAACAGAGATTTAAAAAACCCTTGATCCCTGCAAAATTAATCACGGAATTTGGGGTGTCCTTGGCTCTGTGTGGCCCCAGGGGGTTTGGCTGGGCAGGACATCCCTTCCCACAGGAGAAAAGAGCTGCTCCAGCTTCCCAGGAATTCACATTCCTAATTCTTCTGGGTTTTTTTCCCTTTTTTGTTCCCTGTCCAGAATTCCCCTGAGCTGGATGAGGAGGGATACAGCATCCGCCCCGAGGAACCAGGATATATCCTTTGGTTTTGGCTTTGCCTCTGGGGTTACAGCCTGTAACGGGAGCTGGGGTTCACAGGCAGGCCACCGGCTCTGTTTCATTATTTATTATTATTATTATTTTCATTTTGGAGCTGGCACTCTGCAGGTAAAGCGAAATTCCTGAGGGAATTACGTGAGGCACTGGAGCAGAGGGTGAATGGAATTGTCTGTGATTCCCTGCTGGAAAATGAGGGGCACCAAGATGTCCCCAATTATCCTGGGAAAAGGAGGCTCAGGGAGGAGCTACTGGCCCTCAGCAAGGAGGGACAGCCATGGGAGGGGTCGGGCTGTGCTGCCAGGGGACAGGGACAGGAGGAGAGGGAACGGCCTCACCTTCCAGGGAAGGTTAAGTTGGATATTGGGGGAAATTCCATCATGGAAAGGCTGATCAGGCTTTGGAAGGGCAGGGGTGAGCCCCCATGCCTGGAGGGGTTTAAATCCCTGTGGATGTGGCACTTGGGGACACGGGGCAGTGCTGGGGAATGGCTGGACCCGATCCTCTCGCGGGGCTTTTCCAACCGAAACAATTCCATGGAATCCAGGCATGGACCCGAGCCCTGCTGGGCTGCCCCAGGCCGGATTTCCCCCTGGGAACACAGGGAAATTCCAGCTCCACACCCTTTGGCCGCGCAGGGATGAACCCAAGGGTTCCCTCCCACCCTGGGGTGTTGGGGTCAGCATTCAGGGACCGCCAGCTTCCCGCCCTCCGCGGAGCCTCGGAATCCTCCTGGAGTGCTGGACAATTCCTTAACGGTGCCGCACCTACCAAAGGAAAGCACTTCTACTCCTCCAGCGAGTCGGAGGAGGAGGAGGAGGCGCACAAGAAGTTCAACATTAAGATCAAACCGCTGCAGGCCAAGGATGTCCTGCGGAGCGCGGCCACCGTGGACGAGCTCAAGGCTTCCATCGGCAACATCGCGCTGTCCCCGTCCCCCGTGGTGAGTTATCCCAGCCCCCAGAGCGGCGCTGCTCCGCGGGGATCGGCCCAGACTCGGGGGAGATGGAGCTCCCCTTGGCTTTAGGGTCCCGATTTTTAGGGTCTGGTCCACAGGGGATCGATAATGTGATTGCAGGTGTTGCTCAGGTGTATTGAAATGATAGTTTCAGTTCAAAACGTCTTCAAAATTCCCTTTTCTGCTCATAAAAGATATCAGGATGTACTGTTCCATAATTTCCCCCCCTTATTTCTCATTTTTCAATGAGGAAAAAGGGAAATTTCAATCGTTTTCAGTCAAGGGGAATTTTCAATCATCGTCATTCAGGACATAAATCAAGGTCTTGCCCTGAGTCCCAGAACAAGGGAAATATTTGTGGGATTTTCCATGCTGCTGCTATGGGATTTTAGAGGGATATTTCTAACCCTGGAGGTGAATCCAGGTTCCTGGAAGGAAAGGTCATCTCTCCGTAGTCCATCCTGGCATAAAACCATCCCCCTCTGCTCCTCCTACGGCTTGCTAAGATTCCCGTTGGCTCATCCCAATCTGTTCAGCCATGAAAAGATTAAATTCTGGGCTTTCAGGAGGCTTTAGTGTGGGCTTCAGTGGCGTCCCAGACGAAGATTCCTATGATTTATAAATAACCTGGATCTGAAGTGTGAATGACTCTCCAAGCCAAAGCAAAGCTGAAATAAAATCAGTGCATTTTATTTCTCCTTTCCAGCCAGGGAGTTTCTGTCTGTTGGCATTCAAGGATTAAAAATTGCAGTTGGATGCTTTGGGAAGCACAAAAAAAGAGGGGGAAACCCCCTAGTAATAATAATAATAATAACGATGATGATGATGATAATAGTAGGAAGCCCAAATTCTCATGGAATATGCATTTTGCCAAATATGATTTTTGTCTCCTCCTTTCCCTGTTCTCCTGCCGAGGTTGGGGGTTTGGGAAGGGGCGAGGAGGATCCCTGTGTGGGTGGGCTGTGGGGTTCGGGCGCTGGCCTGGGGCACCGCTGCGCCCTGGAGCGATCCCTGCGGATCGGGCTCAGGGAAAAGCCCTGCCAGGCTGGACAGAAGGATCCCTGTGCACGTGGGGATCCCAAATCTGGTGCGTGGAGCCAGCGGGAGCAGATGGGCAGGGCAGCAGAGCCGCTCTGAGCCTGGCACGGCTCAGGAGAGCTCCGGAGCCCCGGGCAGGAGCTGCCCGCGGGAGCCTGGCAGCCGCAGCGATTCCGGGCTCTGCTGCCAGGGCCCTGCCCTGCTCCTGGGCTCGGCTTCTCTCCTGAGGCTGCTGCCAACCCTGCAGGAAGGGTGGGACACCGTAAATCCCACAGGGTGGGTTGGGAGGGACACCTCCCACCATCCCTGGCTGCTCCGAGCCCCAGCGTCCATCCCCGTGTCCATCCCCAGTGTCCCCAGCCCCAGTGTCCATCCCCGGCATCCCTCCCCATGTCCATCCCGGCCTTGGGCACTGTGAGGACCCAGGGGCAGCCACAGCTTCCCTGGCCACCTGTGCCAGGCACTGTCCCCGTGGTCACTGCCCTTCCCAGCCCCCTGGACTGGGAGCTCCAGTGCCTGAGCTGGGAATGGAGGAGGCTGGGAATGGCCAGTGGCGCCTGCAATGATAAAACGATGGAATTCTTTCCAACTTCTGTGCTTCTGAACGCTCCCTGTCCCTGCAGTGTCCCAGGGATGGGACAGCCTGGCTGAGCTCTCCTGTCCCTCTGCTTTGCTGCATCCTTAACCTGACACAAACCTTGGATTCCTCTTTATAAAAAATCCCTCACATTCTCATTCTCTTTTTTTCTCTCTCTGCCTTCTTTTAGAGGAAAAGTCCGGTAAGAAACACCGTTTTTATCTCCTGGAATATTTCCCCCCAGCCTTGTGTTCTCTTGTCCTGTCTCTAGAGCTGAAATGTCAAAAGCAAATAGCAAATCCTGCCCTTCTAGAGTGAAGTTTAATTTCCTTTATCGCTGACTTAGAGCCTTTTAAAATAGAATATTTAAAAATAGAGCTGTGCTTAGCTATGCATGTGTTTCAGGGATGTGGTTTGGGTCCAAGGTGTTTGGGTGAGGTGTGGAAGGGCTCGGTTTTCCCTGGATTGTGGCACATCCGAAGGGAGGAGCAGGCAGGAAGCCCCTCCGTGGTGCCACGGGGGTTTCTCCAAGAGAAATCCCCCCATTCCCCAGGGTTTGGGCTCCCCCGGGGCTCTCCCCGGGTGGCCTGCGAGGCGTGGTGGCTGTTGGGGACCGTGGGGTGCTGACCTGTCACTCTCTGACCAGGTGTCTGTTCTCTCCCCTCTCGCTGACCGCAGCGGCGCAGCCCGGTAAGAACCGGGAATGGGAATGGGATCGGGAATGGGCTCAGGGAGGGTCCCTGTCCGTGCCGGGCTCTGGGGTGGGCAGGGGACAGCGCCAGGGCCAGCAGCCACCCCGCCGTGTGACCCAGGCCAGGGTGGCACCCTGGGAAAGCAAAGGGCTCCTCAAGGATGGGATTGCTCCACCTGCATCCTCCAAACCTCTGGGATCCCTCCCGCGGCCCCGCGGTGTCCCCATTCCCGTGGCTCTGCAATGTCCCCACTCCCGCGGCTGGGGAATTTTGCTCTGAGTGCCGCTGGGCTGGGTCCCCATCCCTGCAGGGATCCCCAAGGATGTGGCACTCGGGATAGCCCCGGAGGCAGAGCTGCCAGCGGTGGCTCCGTGTGGCTCAGAACACTCTTGGGAGGGATTGCTGCTCCCTGGATTTCAGCCGTGTCCCCTAAATGCCACCCCAAACCACTGCCACCTCTGTGAGGCTGCTGAGCTCCTGGGGTGACATCTGCCCTGCACTCGTGTCCCCGTGCATCCCACTTATTCCTGTGTTTCTCTTCCAGGGGACGATTAAAAGGAATTTATCCAGTAAGTATCTCCTGCAGCCTGTAAAAAATAAATCGTTGCAGAGGGTGGGGATGTTTTGGAGAGCGGTGGGGGAAAGACTGAGTTAAATCGGATTTAAAGCAGTCCTGGAAGAACTGGTAGCATCCCAGGTTTTTTGGGGGGAGGAAATGGGCCATGCAGCGGTGCAGCTCCCTGGCTCTGCTCTATCCAGGAAAAAATCAGAATTAAAAGCAGATTTTTTTTCCTGCCAGTCTCTCCCCAGCAGGGTGAGCGGGTGGGAGGTGTGCCATGCTGGTGGCCCTCGGGGTCAGGGTGGGCCAGGGAGGCTCTGCGGTGACAATGACTCTCATCCCACGGCTGTCCCACCCACAGGTGAGGAGATCACGCGGCCGCGGCGCTCCACGCCCACCCCAGACCCTGCCAGGTCAGTCCCGAGCCCCGGGGATATAATCCAACGTTCAGGCCCCTCATCCCAAGGGGGGTTTGGACATTCCCATGGACAGGTGCACATCTGCACTGTGCTTGATGGGAAACCTAAGGATTATTTGGGATAATTGGGATATGGGGAAGGAATTGTTCCCTGGGAGGGTGGGGAGGGCTGGGATGGAATTCCCAGAGCAGCTGTGGCTGCCCCTGGGTCCCAGACAGTGCCCAAGGCCAGGCTGGAGCAGCCTGGGACAGTGGGAGGTGTCCCTTCCCATGGCAGGGATGGGATGGGATGGGATTTAGGGCCCTCCCACCCCAATCCATGCCATGCTCCTGGCAGGGCTGAGGGGCTGATGGCGTTTGGGATGCACAGTGTCCATCCCTGCCCTCCCCCAAAGCACCAAGGACATTCACTGCTGGCAGCCACCTTGATCCTGACCCCTCCGGGGAGCCAGGCCAGCCTTTGGGGGCAGGCATTGATTTTGGAATGCATGTTTTTATGGAATAAAACCAACATGCAGATTTTTATGGAATAAAGCCAAATCTCCCTGGGACCATGCCCTGTGTGGCTGCAGGCCTTGACTCGAGGTGTGATGGACCCGAGCATGGTCCCAATCTCCAGTATTTATTTTTATAATCCTTTTCCATGCAGTTTTGACTCATTTTGAAGCAATTTGAGCTGGCCCACAGCTGCCGTTGTGCACCATGGTGCTACCACTCTCCTTTCCCTTTTCCCCCCCGGAATCCTGTGTTGGCCCGGTCCTTGTTGGTCCGGAATATAAAAAATCCTTGGAAATATTTGTGTTTGCCTCAGACACGGGGTTGGAACAGAGAAATGACCTCGTGGCTGCTCTGTTCTTGTCTCATTCCCAGCAAGAAAACCGGGGAAGATCCCGCGGCGCTGGCCCCGCTCTTCGGGCCCCCACTGGAGTCGGCGTTCGAGGAGCAGAAGTTGGATGGTGAGTTTGGGGACAGTGGTGAGTTTGGGGACA
>VZRL01000806.1:215232-236757 GCA_013397895.1 Origma solitaria | reverse complement strand
TTTGGGATCAACGGTGAGTTTGGGGACAGTGGCAGGTTTGGGATCAATGATGAGTGTGGGGACAGAGGCAGGTTTAGGATCAATGGTGAGTTTGGGGACAATGGTGAGTTTGGGGACATGGTGGCATCTCCTGGCAGGGACATGGGAAGGTTCTCCAGCCCAGGGCAGTGCTGAGTCCCTGTCCCTGGAGGGGTTTCAAAGCCATGGGGAGGTGGCACTTGGGGACGTGGTCAGGGTGGCATTTGCAGTGCTGGGGATGGTTGGCCTCGGTGGGCTCAGAGGGATTTCCAGGCAGAACAATTCCGCGATTCCCGGTCGGGGAGGAAGGAGCCTGAGCAGGGTTGAAGGACGGGTGGCCGCGTGCCGGGCCGGGGTTAATTCGGGTTGGATGGAAACAGAGCGAATGCTTAAGTCAATTAGTTAATTATGAGGTCTGGGCCAGGTCCTGGCAGGGAACAGCTCAAGAACATCAAAACTCTGAAATTCCCAATCAAACCATCCCCTGGAGCAGGGGTTTAACTCCATCTGGGGTTCTGGAAGCAGCTGTGGGACAAGGCCCTGTGCCCTTCCATTCCTGGGAAATGCCATCTCAATTATGGTGGTTTTTTTCTTCCTTTAACGGAAAGGTGCTTTGCTTCCCTCCAAACCTGTTTTTTCCCAGCTTTCCCCAAACACAGGGACCTCGCACGCCTTTTTTCCCCCAGACCAGCCCCATCCACCCCTCGGAGCAGTTGTTCCCAGAGATGTCTCTGCTCCTCCTGGAGCCTCAGGGAACGGCCGCTGCCCCTGCAGCCTCATTATGTCCTGTCATTAACGACTCCAGTTAATTCTTTTAATCAAAGCGATGTTTGCATGCAGTTTCCTGCACAAAAACTCCAAGAAATTTAAAATACATATAAAAATACCTTTTTTTCCCCGTACAGCTCCTGTGACTTTATTTGTATCTTTTCATTTTAATACTTGATGGGGTTTTTTTTGCATATTCTAAAACTCCAGACCACTTTTGCCATTAATACAATGTTTTCCTTCCCGTACTAAACCTCCAAATCCATCCCCAGCATTGTTTTGTTTGTCAAGCAGCATAAGTGTCAAACTAATTGCATGTCCTGCTTCCAAATCAGACAAGCTTTTAATTATCCACCCTTACAGAGCCCCCTGTCTTTAACTAATGAGGTTTCTGTCACTGTCTGCTCCCTCTTTTCCCAGAGCCTCAGTGTCTCATCCCTGTGTTTGGGTGTTTGGAAGAAAATATTTGGTTTTCTCACTGCTTTAAAAGGTTTACTTTTGATTTTTCAGCTGCTCTGGATCAGCCTGAGATATGGGGGTCAGCCCAGCCCATCAACACAAACGTAGAGTCCCCGAAACTTCCGAGACCTTTTCCAACTGGAAGTAAGTGACCATAAAAATAAATTAATCCATACACAGGAGTTAGGTCAAAGATTTGAGTTTTCCTCATCCAGGCTGTGCATTTCCATGATATTTTAAATTTGAGGGGTTTTTTTTTTCCCTTGGTTTGACCTGGGTGCCAGCACTGTGGGGTGGAGGAGGGAGTGGGATTGATGAGGGATGGATGGATCCTGATCCTGCATGTTCGTGCTGGGGTTATTTGGCTGGAAATTTGGAAGCACCAGTTTTTCCAGACTAACATCAGGAAGAGCAGCACAGCCCTGAATCCCTGATTTTTCTTGCAGCTTCCGCTTTGCCTGGGGCAGCTGGGGAACCATTTCCTTGGCAGAAATGCCCCTGTAAAGCAGTGCTGCTTAATTAGGCACCTTTAATTAGCCCCAGCATTCCCTCTCCCGTGTGCCCATCCCAGATCCACGTGGGATGGGCACAGGAGAAAGGTGGAGGCAGCTCTGTGCCTCAGAGGCTCCAGGTTTAATTAAAATGCTCATTTAGGGGGTTGAAACACGAGCGCAGGCTGAGATTTAAAAACGGGGGAAAAATTCCATCAAACCCAACAAAAATGGCTCCCCACTGGCAGAGGGCAGGGACAGATGGGATATTGGGAAGGAATTGTTCCCTGGGACGGTGGGCAGGGGCTGGGACGGAATTCCCAGAGCAGCTGTGGCTGCCCCTGGATCCCTGGGAGCATCCCAGGCCAGGCTGGACAGCGCTGCTTTATCCCCTTCCCCAGCCATCCTGTTTCACATTCCACGGGATGCTCCATGGGGTGTTCCGTGGGATGTTCCATGGGGTTTTCCATGGGTGCTTTGTGGGGTGTTCCGTGGGGTGTTCCGTGGGGTGTTCCGTGGGATGCTCCGTGGGGTGCTCCGTGGGGTGCTCCGTGGGGTGCTCCGTGGGGTGTTCCGTGGGGTGTTCTATGGGATGCTCCATGGGATGCTGCATGGAATGTTCCATGGGGTATTCCATGGGGTGCTCCATGGCTCCTGCTGCTCTGCAGCTGACCTTTCCCCTGTGCTCTGTCCGCAGCCCCTCCGCCGCTGCCCCCGAAGAACATCCCGGCCACGCCGCCGCGCACCGGCTCCCCGCTGCCCCTGGCCATAGGTAACAGCCCTGGGGTGCCGCGGGGGGGACAGGGCACCCTGCACTTCCCTGCGCATCCTCTGCCCTTTGCAGGCACAGAATTCCACACCGGTTTGGGTTGGGAGGGAGCTGAAAGCTCATCCAGCTCCACGCCTGCCATGGCAGGGACACCTTCCACCATCCCAAGCTGCTCCAAGCCCTGTCCAGCCTGGCCTGGGACACTGCCGGGGACAGAGGGATGCGGTTTTGGGGTGTTTCAGTGGATGCTGCAGTGGGGGTGATGCTGTAGAAGCAGCACAGAGATGTTTCTGGCTCCCAAGTTGGTCTCACCCTGGTGAAATTAATGTTCTTTTCACCATCCCTGCCTTCAGGATCAGTCACTCTGGGAATGTAATGCAAGATTAACCTCAATATCCTGCTCAAAATTGGGATATATTTCCAATTCCGGAGCCCTGCTCCTGCCTGGAGCACGGCCTGTGCTTAGGAAATAATGGGACGTGCAGGGTCTGCCTGTGTCGGGGAGCTGTTCCTGCACTCCCTGCCCGACTGAAAGGTGGGAATTCCTCCCGAAAGGTGGGAAAAGCCCCCTGGCACTGCAGCCTGGGGCGGGGAAGGGAGGACAGAAAGGTGCTGAGAGTGAAGGACAACCTGAGGGCAGGGATGGAAAGGTGTGGGGTGCAGCCAGAGGACATCAGGTGCTTCCAAGCATATAATTCATGGTGCTGGCAGGTGCTGCCTGGTGGAAAAGCAGGATTTGAGCAGGGAAGGCAGGGCCTGGCCTTGGAACAGGGCCCTGCACGGGGCACACACAGCCCTTGGGATGGAGCTCCTCGGCCATGAAGAACTGCCCTGCTCTGTCCATCACCATCTCATTTGTGCTCCCATATCCCAATTTTCCTGTCTGTGGGAGCAGCCAGGCTGGCAGTGTCCATCTCCATCCATTGATCCATTCCCAGGAGCAAATGCCGGATCATTTGCTGGGCTGTGCCTTGTGTATTTGTAAAGCAAGTGGCTGAGGTCTGTTTTTGTCCGGTTTAGCAAAGTCCTGTTTAATCCCCTCCACCCTGAATGTAGAACTGTGGATGGCTCCCCAAAGTCCAGGAGCAGGGACGGGGGGAAGCTGCCACGAGGATTCCAGAGGGCAGCTAGTGTTAGGATCTCCTTCCGTGGATGTGAAACGCTTGGCTGATGGATCTGTGGTGGTTCTGGAGTCAGGTGGGAATGTTGGTGTGCGGTGGCTCAGTGAGCAGAGCCCTGAAATCCCAATCTGTGCCGTAAAATCCCGACCTGTTCCTGCTTGTGGCTGGAATACATTCCCTGTGCTGCATGCCCAGACTCCAGCAGTGTGACAAGCATGTTTAAATATATATATTTATACCTGAGTGTTTATAAATATATATAGAGAGTGAGGTGTGCCAGAGTGCTGAGTGCACACCTTTGATATCTGCTGATAACTCAGAGTGCTGATAAGGACCTGATGTGGTTTAGAGGACGAAAAAGGCTGTAAATGTGAGGGTTTGGGACTCTTGGGTGTGAGTGCTGGCTCGTGGTGCATGCTCCCTCCTCCAGCCCTTGGATCCCGCGGGATTCATTCCATGTTGCACATGGCTGCGGTAGAAACGCTCTCGCCCATGAATTATATCAATGTAAATAGGAAAAGGTGTTTTTAGAGCATCTCCCGTAGAAGTAGAGCCCGTAGAGAATAGCACAGCCCTCGCTTAATGCTCGGTGTAAAATAAACCTCCTCTGACCGCAGGAGGGGACCAGGCAGCAGCAGAGCCCAAACGGGACAAACTCCCGTCCATCAATGACTTGGACAGCATTTTTGGCCCCGTGCCGTCCCCCAAATCTGCTGCTGCCACCGCAGAAGACAAGTGGGTCAATTTTTCCGATCAATCCCCGGAGAACGCGCCTCCGGAGCTGTCGCCCCGGGACAAAGCGCCGTCGCCGCCGGTGGCCGCGGGCNACGTTCCCAAGAAGGCTCCCGAGCAGCCCCACCTTAAGGACGATGCCGCCGAGCCGGTCGCCTCTCCCAAAGATTTTGGGCCGGGCCAAAGAGCCACCCCGCCGCCCCCTCCGCCGCCCACCTACCGCGCGGTGGTGTCGTCCCCCGGACCGGGCGCCAGCACGGGAAGCACCAGCGGTACGTGCTGTGACCTCGGGTGTGCTTCGGTGTGGCCGTGGTGACCGCCGCCGTTCCCTCCCGCCTGGCTGTGCTGTGCCCGGCCGTCCGTGCTTCCTTCCCCGTGCAGCGTGTGTCCTGTGTCCTTCCCCGCTCCTCGCTGTGCTCCCGCGGGGCCGAGGCGTCCCCAAAGCCCCCGGGAGCGGCCCTTCCCACCCCCAAATCGGGCACGGGTCTTGTTGGTGTCGCTGCGGTTTTGTTCTCGGGGGGAACAGGAGCAGAAATGTGTCAGGTAAATCGTGTGAGCAAGGCTCGGCTCCGGGGTTTTTTTAAATCGCATCCTCTCATCCCAATAATCCACAGGTCTGAATGGTGCTTGGTCCTTCCCGGCTCTGAAAGAGTGTGGATGCTCAGCTGGGGATGGGGAAATGTGTGCCGGGGTGAGCCTCTCCCCTGGGAGAACCTGCTCCTCTGCCTGCCTTCACCTGCTTAATTATGAATACTCATTAAGGCAAACGAGCTGGGGGAGGCTCGGTTTACTCGCGCTCCCTGCCTGAGGAGCTGCAGCCTGAGCCCGCTCAGCCGCTGGGCTCCCATCCTGCATCCACCCGAAGCGATTTTTGAGGGAATTACCCCCAGAGCCTTGAGGGAGCTCCACCCTCGGGGGTGCTGAGGGGTGGGGTGGGTGTCCCCCCCTCCGTGTCCAACCCCTGTCCCCCTCCCGCCGGGAGCTGGGAAGTTGTGTCACGGCGTGGGGCTGTGTCCCCTCCCTGGAGTGTGGCTGGTGCTGCGAGTGTGGCTTTGCTTCAGTGCTGGTGGCTTTTCGTGCTGGCTCCGTGGGGTGGGTGGGGCCCGGGGGGGCTGCAGGGTCCGGCTGCTGCTGCCCTGCCGGAGCTGGGGCTCCTCCCGGAGCTTCCAGGAGCAGGAGGCACCAGGGTCCATCCCAGCCCGTTCCCAGCATGGAGCTGTGCCGAGGGCTCCCCACGGGGGGATGGAGGGAGGGAGGGGAAGCCCCTCTCAGTCTGTCCCAGAGGATCCGCATCCTTTCTCCAGGAATTGCCTCCTGCCTCGGTCCGGATGGCTTTGCTCCCCCTGCGCCTCAGCGTTTCCCAGGGCAGCGCTGGGAAATGAAAGCGTGGGCACAGCCACCCACAAATGGTGCAAACCCTCCAAGAGCTGAGCCGGGTCTGGGACACAGATCCAGCACTGTCCCACTCCTTCCACCCTCCCACGGCCACTTTTTGGGTGCTGTGGAGCAGAGCCATCCCAGGCTGCCCTGCTGCCCTCACATCCCATGGGATCCTGGGCCTGTGGAGTCCCCAGGGCAGGGCTGGGGAAGGGTCAGGTCAGGTTGGATCGGAAGGGATCTCAAAGCCCATCTTGTTCCCGCCCCTTCCCCCACCCCCGCTGCTCCAAGCCCAGCATTCCAGCAGATTTCTGAATCCGTGCTGGTTTCCATGTGCTGCTGCAGTTCCTGGTGGTGGTAAATATCCATTCCCAGGATGGAAGCCACCAGCTGGCCAGGCTTTGGTGGCTACCTGGTGGCCACAGAACGCTCCATGCTGGGACACTCATTTAGTGCTGCAAGGCTACTTTCCCTGAATCTTTCCTCGTTTGTCAGGCTTTTATTTGGGATAAGGAAGGAAAAATTCACACTTTGGTTCCCAAATTAGGCTTTTAAATAAAAGTGGCTTAAATTTTGGAGTTGTGCAAAGGAATGGCTGGAGTTTACTCCCTTTAAGCCAGGCCCTCTCTTCTCTGAGCCTGCTCTCCTTCACCTCTTGTTGTTCCTATAGATCAGACTTTGTTCTACAGATCCAGATTTCCTTAGTGTGGGTATCACCCCAAAAATTTAGGAAATTATTCTCTTGTAAGTGGGAAAACTATCAAGTCATCATCTTAGCAGTCTGAGCCAAGCACGGCTCTGCTGAGCTGTGTCGAAGTTGGTGACAAACACTGGGGTCAGTTGTCCTGGGTTGGGGACTGAATTCCCTCCCAGCGTGAGCCAAGCACGGAGCCGCAGAGCTCCAGGGAAGTCCATGGCAAACACTGGGTCAGTGTCCTGGGAATGGGCTCTGAGTTCCCTCCCATTCCTGCTGCCCTTCGTGTCCTGGTGCCACCTCTGCCCTGCACAGCTCCAGTGAGCGCTGGACTTCTCCTGGAAGGAATTTCTGTGTGTGGAGTGAAGCTCTTTCCTGGATCTCCTGTGAAGCACCTGCTGAAATTCCCATTTGATCACAAAATCCCTGTGAAGCACCTGCTGAAATTCCCATTAGAATATTTTTCTTAATAATCTTACCTTTCTATTGTCAGTGAAGTTTAGGTCAGAGAGGGGAGAAGAGTTTTTCAGTCCTAGGAGAAAAAGTAGCAAAAACCTTTAACCTTAGCAATTGCTGGGTCTGTGGAGGGCCAGGAGGACCTGAAGACTGGCCATGGGTGGCCAGCCTGGTTGAACCTAAATGGTGGCTCAGCACCCTGAGTGCAGTCCATAACAGGATTTTGGGATGAGGAAGGAAGTCCATGGCGACTTTGCAGCAGGGTCGGGGACCATGTGAACCCCGAGATCAGCACCACGTGTTCTGGGAGCCTCTTCCAGAGGCTTGGGAGCTGTGTTATAAATCCTAGAACCTTCCTCTTCCACCCTTTCTGGTCTCTGCTGGGACAAAGTTTTGTCCCTGTGGGGAGGATCCCGAATTCCCAGTTGTGCTGCCCCTGGAGCAGTGGTTCATCAATCCTCATCTTCCTCCTGCCCACTTTTTTTGGGAAAGCTCTAAGGCTCCTCTGATAACAATTTTGCTGAGGGAAGCGGGGACGGAGCAGCTCTGCCAGGAATCCATGGGCACCAGCAATCCTGGAATGTCCTGTGCCAGGCCGAGCTGTGCCCTGGTCAGGGGGTGCCCGTGGGCTCTGGGGTGGGCACCCGTGGGGGCACAGCGCGTGGGGCACTCACGGCTCCGTTCCTTGCAGGTTCCTCGTCCCCGGCTCGCCCTGGAACGCCGCTGGCCACGTGTGGGACGCCCCCGCCGCCGCCGCCCCGGCCCCCATCCCGGCCCAAGCTGCCCCCCGGCAAACCCCCCGTCAGCGATGTGGTACGTGGGCAGGGCTGGGGGCACGGGAGGGATGTGCCAGGGGTGGGGGTGGCATTCCCGGTCTGGGATGGGACAAGGGAGCGGAGCAGACGGCGGTTGGGCTTTTCTAGAATTTATCCGCTGGGGTGAGTTCCATGTGGGAAGGGCTGTGCCCACTTCTGCTCTGCCAGCCTGGTGATGCCAGCCACGGGCAAAGCACGGCCCATGGTCATGGCAAAGGCAGGGAATGGGCTGAGATGGGAACGGGCTGAGACGGGAACGAGCTGGGATGGGAAGGAGCTGAGATGGGAACGAGCTGAGATGGGAACGAGCTGAGATGGGAACGAGCTGAGACGGGAACGAGCTGGGACGGGAATGAGCTGAGGCGGGAACGGGCTGAGACGGGAACGAGCTGGGATGGGAACGAGCTGAGACGGGAACGAGCTGGGATGGGAACGAGCTGGGACGGGAATGAGCTGAGGCGGGAACGGGCTGAGACGGGGACGAGCTGGGACGGGAACGAGCTGAGATGGGAACGAGATNGGGAACGGGCTGAGACGGGAACGAGCTGGGACGGGAACGAGCTGAGATGGGAACGAGCTCCAGGGAAGGGTTTGGGGCAGAGCAGAGCGGGTCCAGCCGTGCCGGGAATGGCACCTGGCTCAGGGGATGCCCGACCCTGGCTGGGCTCTGATGTCCTGTCCTGCCACCCCAGGCTGTGCCAGGTAAGCCGTGAGGCTTTCAGGATTGATGCTGTGGGTACAAACTGACCCCAAAGGATCCCTAAGGACCTGATGAGCTGCTCCCCGATGAGCTGCCGCATGGTGGGCACTGCTCCCTTTCCATGCATCCCATGGCCCTGGAGCTGCCATCCTCAGCAGGGATGGGTGGGAATTTCAAACCCCCACACCCACACCATGCTGGGGATAATCTGTTTTCCCAGCTCTGAGCTAAAATGCCATCGGTACTAACAGAACTCGAGTCATTCCCATTTTTCCTCTGGGACACCAGAGGAGCAGCCGGGAGGTGCTGAGGGTCCAGGCGAAAGCTTTGTTTGTTCGATGCAAATGTTTCTGTGCTGATTTTCTTTAACTCTGTGTTATTTTATGTTTCTCTCCAGTCCAGGCCTTTTAGCCCTCCCATCCACTCCTCCAGCCCTCCTCCGATAGCACCTTTAGCCCGTGCTGAAAGTACTTCTTCCATCTCTTCCACCAATTCCCTGAGTGCAGCCACCACTCCCACCGTCGGTAAACACACACAGCGCTGCTGTTCTTTCACCTTTCCTCTGTCCTCAAAGAGTTCCTGAGGCCTTTTCATTTGCTAGATCATTCTTTGGGGTCAGATACATTTGTTTCTGTTGGGTTTTAAAGGCTGAAAGGGGTTGGAGGGGGGCGATGGATCTGGAAGGTGATGCTGGTAGGGAAGTTTTTCCAAACGTTGTGGGAAATGGATGTTTGGTGAAAGTCAAGGGAATTATAATATAAAATGTGGTTCTGGCCTGTGAATTGGGGCAAAAATAAGCATTTTTTGCAGGGGATGCTTGTGCCTGGAGGGGAGTGGGGCTGGAAGCCAGACCTTGGGATCCAGGAATATCAAATCTCTTGGAATGTCTTAAATTCACCCTTCCCCTTAAAGCAGTGTCAGGAAAAGGGGTCTTGGAAAAGACTCTTCCAAACCATTGCCTTGGCATGTCCTAGACCAGAACAAAGTGCTGCAGTTTCCTTTTGGAGGAGCGTCCTGGAAAAAATGGGGTTTGCCAAAGCCCCGGGGCCGAGACAAAGAATGGGAATCGAGTCTGGCTGGCAGCTCCCAGCTCCAGGCGCTGGGTCCCCCACGCCTCCCTCCTCCATCCCCTCTGTCCCCTGTCCCCTTGTCCCTGCTGCCGGTGCTCCCCCTCCTCCTGCCCCATCCCTGCCACCCCTGCTGCCAGCCCCTGCCCTCCGCTCCCTGCAGCTCCATCTTCTCCTATGTCTTTTCTTCCCACCCCCTGGAAAACCCAGCCTGGCGGGAGTTCCCGGTGTTTGTCACTGTTGTCACTGTGAGGAGCGGTGGCGTCGCCACCCCCTCCACCTGTGGTGGCTGGCAGGTGCAGGTGCCGTCCCCGCGGTGCTGGTGGCACCGAGCCCTCCCCGGGGCTTGCTGGAGTCTCTGACTGCGTCTCCATCCTGTTGTTGCTTCGCTCTCAGGTGTTGTGGGTGCTCGTACCTGTTCCGCCTGTTGGTCACTGTCACAGCACCTTGCTGGGAAAAGGTCACCTGAGCGTCCCCTGTGCCACAGGCCACCGCTGGTGGCACTGGCAGTGGCCTTGCCCAGTGCCTGAAGGCACAGAGGCCACAGGGACCGCGGCTTTGGTGGAGGGGACAACCAGGCTGGGGACAGGGACAGTCCCAGGGGCTGCAGGAGGCTGGGAAGGGTGAGGGCAGTGGGCTGAGGGCTGGCTCTGCCACCTGAGGTCCCTCTCAGATTAAGTTCATTTTTTTCTTTTATATTTTTGGGAAAAAACTGCTGTTTGCTGTTTTAGTGATGTCCCCACCCTGAGCAGGGGGATGATGTTGCTGTGGGGGTGAAAAGCTGTGCCCACTGACCCCGGAAAATCCCACCCCCTCCAT
This sequence comes from Origma solitaria, assembly GCA_013397895.1. NCBI lineage: Eukaryota > Metazoa > Chordata > Aves > Passeriformes > Acanthizidae > Origma > Origma solitaria. Next base: position 226,471 of record VZRL01000806.1, on the reverse strand, counting down.
GGGGGCTTTCCTTGCAGGAGAGCTGAAATTGGGGCTCTGGGTCACCCCTGGGCTGGGGAGCTCCAGATGGGGCAGGCAGGAGGAGCATCCCAGGTTTTGTACGGGTTGCACTTCCAGCTCCATGCTGAGTGGGAAGAGACCCACAGGATCATGGATCCAAGCCCTGGCCCTGCCCAGACCCCCCAACAATCCCACCCTGTGTACCCCTGGCAGCACTGTCGAAACGCTCCTGGAGCTCCGGGACTGTGCCCATTCCCTGGGGAGCCTGGGCAGTGCCAGCACCCTCTGGGGGAAGAGCCTTTTCTGCTGGCACCTAACCTAAACCTTGGGAAGAGCTGGATGGGGCCAGGCAGGGACAGAGACAGTGTGGGATCCACACTGGGAAAGCATCTCCTTGTCCCCACCAAGGCGAGGGCAGGCACTGTGCTGGGTGAGCATCCATGAAAATCCACAGCAGGGGAGGGAGCACTTCTAATTCCCGAAAGAGGAAAAGCTGGGGTGGGAGGCGTGCAGGGATGGGCAGGTCTGGGATCAGGGACCACTGCAGGTCCCAGGGGGCTGGGACACCCCAATCCGGCTGGGGTTGGAGTCTGTCTCCAACTCATTTCCTGTCTCCCGTTCCCCGTGGCAAAGTCCGATGGAGTTTGTCCGAGAGCACGGGAAGGGCTGCTCCATCTCCGTGTTCTCCGTGCTGGTCTGGTGTGCTTTCCTTGTTGGCTGCATGTCAGTCTGGAGAATTCCTGCCAAAGCAAGGAGCTGTTTTGATTCCCGTGTCGGTGCCCCTTCCGTCATTTCTCTGTCTCTCCGTTGATACAAGTGCACTGCTTGGTTTCACTTGGGATCCATGTTTTCATTCTTTTTGTGTTCTTCTTTTCTTTTTTCTTTCTTTCTTTCCTTTGCGTTTCTTCTGCTTGTGTTATCAGAGGATGATGCTTTTATTGACAAACTGCCCGCGTTTGACAGGCGCACTGAAACGCCGGCAGGTACTGTACTAGCAGGGAGTTTTCCAAGAAATCCGCCTTCGGAGCGGCACCCACCGCTCGCAGCACCTTGCATGACAGTTTCTCAGTGACTCAAAGGACTTGGAGGTGGAAGGTTGGCACCTCCCGAATTCCAAAAGGTTCATTTAACAGCTCAAAAAGCTGTTCCCCAACCCCCCCCCCCTGCCCCCCGCCCATCCCTAGTTATTCCAGCGTGGTGGNTGTCCTGAAATGCGAGAGCAAGCAGCCACGTGTCACTGTCACTGCGTGTCACCGCGGGGCGGATGCGGGGCCGCATCCCGCCGGGAGCGCTGGCGGAGGCGCCGGCGCTGAGGAGCACCCGGCGCGCTCGCCCGGCCCCGCGCAGGTAGAACACGCTGACGGAGTGCATGAGCCGACAAACCTCTTCTACCGTAGCCAAAAAAAAGCGAGACAACCCCTCCAAACTCCTCACCCAGCGGGCAAAACGACTCTTCCATCTGGGCTTCCATAGCTTTGCTTCCCGCTTTGTGTCCCAAGCCAGCGCCCGGGTGTAACGCCCCTGTCCCTGCACGTGTGACAGCCCTGCAGCGCCTCGCCCCCTCCCCGTAGCGACATTAATGACCTGCTCTGTGACTCACACTGTGTCCTTCTCTCTCCCTCTCCTTAACCTTTCCCATCCCGCTTCAACTCCTGGCCATACAGAGAATGAACAGCCTTCCCTCGTTTGGTTTGACAGAGGAAAGTTTTATTTGACTTTCGAAGGTAAGTAGTGCAAAGCACACCCGGTAACCACTCGCTCCCCTCGCTCTCGCTCTCTCGCTCCCGGGGTTCCCTTCCGAGCTCCATCCAATGCAGCTTTCCAGGCTCCATCCAATCCAGCTTCCCGTGCGGAATGCTATGCCTACTTAGATGACATCGCCAGCCCGGCCGGAATCGTTTTGATTTGATTTGTGCCATTTGTCCCGCTGATCTCTTTTTCCTCCTTGATTTCCTTTTTTTTTTAAAAAAAAANNNNTTTTTTTAAAAAAAAAAAAAAAAAAGAAAGAAATCCGAGCCAAACGAACCCAAACCCAAACGACCATTCGGAATATTCCCAGACGGAGGTGAAAGCCAGGGAGCGGAGCCGCTTGCACTGCCGAGGAACTTGACTCTGTCAACCAGGGCTTCTCTCCGCTGTCCCCGCGAGCTGCTCGCACCCGGAGCGGGCTGGGTGTGCTGAATTCAAGCCCCGAGGGTGTTCGCTGCCTCCTCCCCACCTCTCATCCCTTTTTCCAGCAGCAGGGGCTCCGGGAATGCGCTGGCACTGCCGGCACCGCCCCTGAAGTGCTGCCAGGTTGTGCTGCCGGGCGCTTGGTTGGCGGTGCTGGAGGTTTTGGGGTCCCTCACGGATGAGGAGGATGCAGAGAGGGGAAAACCTTGTTTTGGGGCTGATGCCACCTTCTCCGAGCAGTGTCACATCCCAGAGAGGACAAAGGGTGAGTGGCCAGTCCCACTCTGAGAGCCCCAAGGCTTTGGGGGACGCTTCTTCCGCAGGCACTGAGCCGACATTTTCCTTTTCAAACCAGAAAGACGAGCAGGAGGTTTGCTGGCGGCAGGGAGAGGACCTTGGGATCCCCAAGGAAGCGCTTTGGAGCTGTGTGGTGCTCGCGGGCAGAGCTGGGGCGCTGCTGGCTCGGGGCACAGTTCCCGTGTGCGATTCCCGAAGGGTGTCCCTCCTGCCGAGGAGTGGCCCGGGGTGGCACTGAGCAGCAGCAGGCAGGGATGCAGTGGTGCCCAGGAGGGCTGGGCCCTCTTTTCCCCCTTTCTCCTTGGCTCCCACAGTTCCCGCTTTGAGGGTCCCCACTCTGACAGCCTCTCTGAGCCCCAGGAGGGACCATGGAGGAGCTGCCTCCCTCTGGTTCTCGGTGCGGTTTTGCTGTTTCCAGCTGAAATCCCTGCGCGGGTTTCCTTTCCCAGGAGCTTTTTGGGGGCTCTGGGAAGAGCTGAGGACAGCAGGGACTGTGTTATCCCTCAGCACGAATATTCCAGCACCACATTCCCTCTGATCCTGTTCCTCCCTTGGCAGCACCAGCAGAGCACATCCACCTTTGGGGGTTTTCTTGTGCTTCAGAACGCTAACCTCGTACGGGAATTCCTGGGCACAGTTCTGGTGGTGTGAATGGTGTGGAGCGCAGGGCGGGATTGTCCCGGGGATGCAGGAATATGGCACTGCCTCCGGGATCACCCCACGGCCCGGGAGGGAGCTGCCTCCCTTCCACGCTGCATTTCCTGATTGACCTCTAAATGTGTAAGCCCAACTTAAATATAAAAGATAAACTTCATCTGCGGGGAAGTGAGAGGAGATCTGCTGAGTTTGGCATCTGGAACTCAGGGCATGGAATGCCAGGAGGAAAATTATGGTTTCGTTCCGGATTTGGGGTTGTTCTTTTGTTTTTTTGGTTTTTTTGTGCCAAGATCCATGTTCTTGCAGAACATGGGGCACTTTGTTCCTGTGTGAAAAGAGATGTGGTGATGATCTTGTGCAGAGTCACATTCTGGGATCCCTGGCTACTCCACAGCTGCATTTTCCACCTTTTGTAGGGAAAAGTGAGGCAAATCAAGCTGGTCTGCTGCTTCTGGCATAAAGTGGATTTATTTTTTTCTCTGTTATTATCACATCATTTCCCCAAATCAGATGTTTATAAAAATAATTTCTGAAGCAGGAGATGAAAAGGCAGGTTTTGGGTGGAGTTGTGCCACAGCAACTGGATTTGTCTCTCAGGTTTCTGGAAAAATATTCCAATGCTGAAGCAGCTTATAATTTTCTTTTTTAGTAAAAACCATAGCATAGAAATTTATTTATTCTCTGAAGCCATTGAGAGAAGAATTTATGGATTCGTGAGGGAAGAGTGGAGAACCCCAATTCCACCCACACAATTTTTATTCCCTGCTGGATTAGAAATGAGGATGTTTTGTTGCTGTTGGTGCTCAGATGGACTCATATTCCCGCAGCCCTGGTCGGGGGATCCATGAGCTCTTCCTGCCTATCCCTGCACGGATGATTTTTCGTTCTGGAGAATCAGGGAATCCCATACAGGTGCAGGGGAAAAGGGAAAAAGGAGAGCCGGGAACTGAGGAGAAAGGTGTGGTGGTGCAGGGTCCAGGCTAAGCCCAGCTGGAGCTGGTGTGTTTGGGAGTGGGATTTTCCTTTTCCAAGGAATGCTGATTCCATTGCCGAGCCCTTCCTTGTGCCTCCCCTACGAGATGAGCCTGAGGCTGCTCTGCTGGGTGACACCTCTGGTTTTCCCCTCCGTGGCCAGGTGGTTCTAAATCAGATCGGTGTTCCTGGGTGGAGGCAGCAGGAATATCCCAATGCAGGGATACCGCCGGGTTTGGTGCTCAGGGGCATCGATGCTCGGGGTGGGGAGCAGGGATGTGCCCCCAGCGGTGTCTGTGGGAAGGATTGAGAGACAATATGTCGCCCCATAGTCCCCTCTGTCATGGCATTTCGGGGTTTGGTGTCCCGTGGTTTTGGGGAGCTGCCCGTGCCCTCACGCTCGGCCGGAACCGTGTCTGCTCTCCGGCGGAATGTCCGTCAGGGAATGGAGCTGAACCAGGCAAAGCCTGGAGCCGTGGCCTCAGGAGCAGGAGGCTCTGGGCTTGTTAGGGTAATTAATGTGTGTGTGGCAATGGGTCTGTGTGTGGGTGAGGTCCATCCTGGAGCAGCAGATCCGCTCCCGGAGCATCCTCATCCCAAATCCGCTCCCTGAGCATCCTCACCCCAGATCCGCTCCCTGAGCATCCTCACCCCAGATCCGCTCCCTNCATCCTCACCCCGGATCCGCTCCCTGAGCATCCTCACCCCGGATCCGCTCCCTGAGCATCCTCACCCCGGATCCGCTCCCTGAGCATCCTCACCCCGGATCCGCTCCCTGAGCATCCTCACCCCGGATCCGCTCCCTGAGCATCCTCACCCCGGATCCGCTCCCTGAGCATCCTCACCCCGGATCCGCTCCCTGAGCATCCTCACCCCGGATCCGCTCTCTGAGCATCCTCACCCCGGATCCGCTCTCTGAGCATCCTCATCCCGGATCCGCTCTCTGAGCATCCTCACCCCGGATCTGCTCCCTGAGCATCCTCATCCCAAATCCACTCCCTGAGCATCCTCATCCCGGATCCGCTCTCTGAGCATCCTCATCCCGGATCCGCTCTCTGAGCATCCTCATCCCAGATCCACTCCCGGAGCATCACTCCAGGCTGCAGCTGGAATCACCGATTCCCCTGAGCCTCTGGAGATGTGTGGCCAAGAGGGATGCGTGTGGCTGCATCAATTTTTTACACTTTTAGGCTGCATTAGATGTTGGAAGGGAAAATCTGTCATCTGTGCCTCTAGGAAAGAGCACTTAGGATTTACCCATTAACACGCGGCTGCCTCGGAAAGGTGCGAGGAATTCTCCTTCCTGGTGAAAACCATAATTTCTCCCATTAATATATCCAAACCCAAGGTGTAATTGAAGTGACAGAAGCGCTTCCCCCGGGAGATGTTGCGAATGCCAATCTCCCACTCCCAAAGCTCTGTTATTTACGGAGGCAGCAATGGGAAGCAGCGGAGAAAGAAGGGCAGGGATCATTTTTGAGGATAGCCCAGGCGGAAGAGCTCAGCAGGAACGTGACACATTTTGCTCGGCTTCGCTTCCCCCTCACCCGCTGCCTGTGGCGGCGCTGCCCTTCCCGGGGCTGGCACTGGAATTCCTGCGGCTTTGGCTGCAGCTGGCATGGGCTTGGATGCTCCAAACAACCCCGGGCTGGATCCATCCCCCCTGGTGATGGAGGTGACGGAGTGAGGGGTCTCTGGATGAGGTGCCCCTCTGATGTCCTTTGCTGTTCCTTTTTAGCAGCTTTGGGGCAAAATAACCCCCGTGATTCACCTGGGGTATAGAATATGGCGTAAAAAATGGGTCCAAACTGGTGCAGGAAAGGGATGAGGCTGAAGTGGTGGTGCCAGCGCAGGGAGTGATCTCTCCAGGAGGTTTTGGCTGCCTGTGGGATCAACACCTTGGACATCTGGGCTGATCTTTGGATGCTTTTCACAGGAGGAGGTGAGGGCTTGGCTGTGCCAACCCCACCTCCCCTTGGTGGTGGGCACAGAGCTGTGGTCCCTCAGAGGGTTCCAGCACACCTGGGCCACTTGCAGTGATGATTTCATCCTTAAACGTCTTTTGGAGACAATTCTGGCCAGCAAAGGAAACCCTGGGGGTGATCCTGCAGGGCTGGATTATTTCAGAGCCTGGCGAGTGTCTGTGGATGTGCAGCACCACCGAAGCAAACTTTTCCCCTTTTTCAAATCATGGAATCCTAGAATGGTTTGGTTTGGAAACAACCTTAAATCTCAGCTTGTTCCACCCCTGCCATGGGCAGGGACACCTTCCACCGTTCCAGGGTGATCCAAGCTGGCCTTGGACACTTCAGGGATCCAGGGGCAGCCACAGCTGCTCTGGACAACCTGTGCCAGTGGCTCCGTTTTTCAGGTTTCTGATGATTTGCAGATTTCCTGTAAGGCACTGAGGGTTTTGTGGAGCGAGTGGGGTGCAGAGGATCCTCCTGGCATCCACAGGGCAGGAGAGGAGAGGAGAGGGGACCGTGCTGGAGTCCCCTCAGCTCGAGGGGACATCAGGGGGACACTGCCAACACCCCAACCCCGCGGGCAGCCTGAGCTCCCCGGTGGTGCCACAATGAACCCCCCAGCCCCTTTTTGTGGGGCCCAAAAAGCGACTGCAAAAACTGTCATGCAAAGCCTGCCGTGTGGCAGCCCCGCCGCGCCGGGGGCCCCGCATGCTGCTCCCGCCTGGCCATCTCCATCCTTTTCTTTGCTTGCTTTGGAAGCGGGGGGAAGAGCATTTTCCAGACGTTCTCAAAGCCTCATCCAAAGCCTGGGGGATGTGTGGTGGTGATTTGCCCATCGAGTCAGGCCGGGGGGCACGGTGGGCTCCGGGCCCGGGGCGCGGGGCGCGGTGCCCGCAGGTGCCAAGGGAGCTCTTTGCTCTGTTGCAGGCTCGTCGCGGGGCCCCAGCCCCCTGACCATGGGGGCGCAGGACACGCTGCCCGTGGCCGCAGCCTTCACCGAGACCGTCAACGCGTACTTCAAAGGGGCCGACCCCAACAAGTAGGTGCCGACCCCCGCGGGTGTCCCTGGGGAGTTTGGGGTTGGGACAGGTGTGGGGCTCTGGAGAGGCTTTGTGAGGGATGGGGAGGGAGACAGGAGGCCATCAGGACTTGTCCAGGGGCGGGGCACCCCTGGGGTGCTCCATTTGAAAATGTTTCTGCTGGGGGAAAGGGAGGTGAGGACTTCTGTGAGGAATCTCGGAGAGCAGCACGGGAAGGGTGGCAGGGGGACAGCACCTCACCTCCCCCTACCCTCCCTGCCTGCCCGAAACGGGACGGCATTCCTACAGAAACTTCCAGCCTTTCTCACCTGTGTTTGAAAAATCTCTGAAAGATAAAACCCAAAAGGGCAGAACGAAGATGAGTGAATTTAAGCGAAATACTGAATGACAGCAGAAGTAAGAAACTTTAAAGAAGGCAGTGATATTTAAGAAGGCCCCAGTCAGCCCTTGTGCTGTTCCTGCTCTCCCTGAGGCTCAGATGGGTGGGGTGGGGAGGGGGGGCTGTCCCCACACCCCCGCGGTGCCACCCCTCCGTCGCTGCCCCGTTTTGAGCACCCTCTCCTCCCCCTGGCTCTCTGCGCTGGGCGCTGCAGGTGCATCGTGAAGATCACGGGGGAGATGGTCCTGTCCTTCCCGGCGGGCATCACCCGACACTTTGCCAACAACCCTGCTCCGGCCGTGCTCACCTTCCGCGTGCTCAACTACAACCGCCTGGAGCACGTCCTGCCAAACCCGCAGCTGCTCTGCTGGTAAGGCCTTCCTTCTGCAGCATTCCAGGGGAGGCAGGGCTCCAGAAATTAGGGGGTTTGCAATATGGCCCGAGCTGTCTGCCTTGGGAGCATGCCCTGATTTTGGGAAGGGAACTCTCAAACCCTTAAATCCTGGAAAGAGTCCCAGAATGGTTTGGGTTGATGGATCATCAGGATTATCCCGTTTCACCCCTGCCATGGACAGGAGCACCTTCTGCCATCCCAGGCTGCTCCAGCCTGGGCTTGGGCACTGCCAGGGATCCAGGGGCAGCCACAGCTGCTCTGGGAATTCCATCCAAGCCCCTCCCCACCCTCCCAGGGAACAATTCCTTCCCAATATCCCATCCAGCCCTGCCCTCTGCCATGGGAAGCCATTCCCTGTGTCCTGTCCCTCCATGCCTTGTCCCCAGTCCCTCTGCAGCTCTCCTGGAGCCCTTCAGGCCCTGCCAGGGGCTCTGAGCTCTCCCTGGAGCCTTCTCCTCTCCAGGTGAGCCCCCCCAGCTCCCCCAGCCTGGCTCCAGAGGGGCTCCAGCCCTGGGGCAGCTCCGGGGCCTCCTCTCACTCATATCCTCCTGCTGCTGAGCCCAGGGCTGGCGCAGCTCTGCAGGTGGGGCCTCACCTGAGCAGAACAGAGGGGCAGAATCCTCCCCTCCCCTCTGCCCAGGCCTTGGGGGATTCTGCATCCCAGCTCACACGGATCAGGACAAGCTGGAGACATGTGGGAGGGAGCCAATACTCCTCTGGATGTGGTGTTGAGTGCAGTCCCTGAGCTCTGAAGAACAGCTCTCCCCTCTGAGGCAGGTGATCCAAAGGGTTCCTTCTCCCTCTGCAGTGACAGCGTGCAGAGTGACTCCAGCTCCAAGGAGTTCTGGGTCAACATGCCAAACCTAATGACGCACCTAAAGAAGGTATCGGAACAGAAACCTCAAGCCACCTATTACAATGTGGATATGCTCAAATACCAGGTAGGGGTTTTTTTGTACCATAAAACCATGCCAAAAAAAAATAAAAGCGTGCTGAGTGATAGCTGTAAAAAATGGTGTTTCCCTAGTGCAGAGTGGAGCTAGCGTGAGGTGGGGGCGTGTTGTCCCATTGTCCCCTCTGTGTGGCACTGGGTTGTCTGGCTTTAAGCCCGGTACTAAATTCAGTGGGAATTCAAGGCATTGCCTCCTCTGAAACCAAATGCGATGTCCGCGTCTGTAAAATGGGATTTCTCCCTTCAGCCCTACGGAAACTAAATGTTTTTTCTGTCATTTTGGAAGGTATCTGCCCAGGGTATTCAGTCTACTCCATTAAACCTTGCAGTGAGCTGGCGGTGTGACCCTGCAAGCACTGACCTGCGCATTGACTACAAATACAATACAGAGGCAATGACCACTCCGGTGGCCCTAAACAACGTCCAGTTCCTCGTCCCCGTCGACGGAGGAGTAACCAAACTTCAGGCTGTGCTTCCTCCTGCTGTCTGGTAGGGATTGTTCCTCCTGGCTCTGCCCTGTGCCTGCCTAGAGCTCCAATCCTGCTGTGGGTGGGAGCTGGGGACACGCTGGGGACCCAATCCTGCCCTCCTCTTGCAGGAGGAAACATTTAACCCCACTCTGATTCATTTTTTCTTGCCATTCCCATTAAAATATGGTCAGAGATGAATGCAGGCAGCAGAACATCAGCCCTTTTTTTGTGTTGTGGCTGCTTTATCCAGGGTTTCGAGGGATGCATGGCCATCACTGCCACAGGCCCTGGCACAGGTGCCCAGAGCAGCTGTGGCTGCCCCTGGATCCCTGGCAGTGCCCAAGCCCAGGCTGGACAGGGCTGGGAGCAGCCTGGGAGAGTGAAGGTGTCCCTGCCATGGCAGGGGTGGCACTGGATGAGTTTTAAGGTCTGTTCCAACCCAGCCAGTCTGGGATTCCGGGACTCTATGGAAGGATGTGTGGCTGTCTCTGCCATGGGCGCTGGCACATTCCCATGCCTGTTACCCATCACTCCTGCAATCCAAGAGCAGCATTTTCCTGCTCAGATCATACAACCTTTGAATTATTTTGGTTGGAAAAGCCTTCTAAGGTTATCCAGTCCAGCCACTAACCCAGCCCTGCCGAACCCACCAGGTCAAACTCAAATCCAACCTCCCAGAACTGCTGCTCCAGAGGTGGCACCAGAGCAACTCCCCCTCTCCCCAGTCCTCACAGCCTTCAGCAAAATTCAAATGACTCCTTGGCAATGTCTTGATTGCTACAGAAATGCTCTTCTCCATGTGTTTGCAGGAATGCTGAACAGCAAAGGATATTGTGGAAGATCCCTGATATCTCTCAGAAGTCAGAAAATGGAGGTAATCCTACAAATATGCATGCTATTGGCTCGAGACCCTTCAGTCCGACACTGACCCGTTGGTGGTGCAGGCACATAAGCCCAGACACTCAGGTTCCTGCTGGGGCTTGCTGGGGACACAGCTATTTAAAGTTTGGAGCTTAACGAGCAGGGCTGTGTGCCCGTGGTGCTGCTTTGCCAACCACCTTGGCATCCCGAGGGGCAGTAACACAGCGGCCTGGGACGCTGCTTTGCCAAGCCCTTTGCTCCCCTCTGTTGGGAGGCTGAGGCCCAAATGCATCCCTGGTGGGAGGATTGCTGTCTCCCACAGCAGCTCTCCACGTGGGAGGCTGTTCCCGTCACTGGGGTGTCTGAAAAGCCAAATCCCACTGGGAGGATGAGGGGGAATCACCTCTGCGCCGCCCCAGGACACTGCGGGGTCGGGTACTCCGGGCACCCCGATGTCCACGCCGGTGCTGGGATGCTCCGAGTGCCGCTCCGCGCTCACGAGGCTCTGCTCTGGGCTTTGCCCCGCAGGTGTGGGGTCTCTGCTGGCTCGGTTCCAGCTGTCGGAGGGGCCGAGCTCCCCGGCCCCGCTGGCCGTGCAGTTCACCAGCGAGGGCAGCACCTTGTCCAGCTGTGACATCGAGCTCGTGGGCGCTGGCTACCGCTTCTCCCTCATCAAGAAGAGGTTCGCGGCAGGTCAGTGCCTCACCGCGGCTCCTCCGGGGTGTGCTGTCCCTGCAGGGCCCCTCCGGCTCTGCTGGGCGTGCGGGGCTGTGTGCTTGGTGGCAGCTCGGGCAGGGTGGGGACACAGGGACAGCAGCTGCCCTGCGTGGAATGAGCCCTGCTGCCACTTCCCAGAGCCCTGGAATTCACGGCTCATTCCTGCTCCCGCACAAAAGGCAAGGGCTGGCATCTCCAGGGCATCTCCAGGAAGAGCTTTTGCCCCATTGCTGCAGAGAAATACGGGGATTTTTCCATATTAGAAAATATATATAATATGCAATATACAATATATAATATATAACATACAATATAGTATATATATAAAATATATAATATAGTATAATTATTACATTATTAC
>VZRL01000806.1:192315-215038 GCA_013397895.1 Origma solitaria | reverse complement strand
TATACTATAAGCTATATTACATATTATTTATAACATATATAAAAATATATATGTATATATAGATACATATATAAATAAATATAAAAACATGAATATAAATATAAATATAAATACAGATATAAATAGAAATCTAAATAAATAAATATATATGAAAATTTTCTCCTTATAACTGGAGGCTGGGGGACAAAATATTGCTGCAGAGAAAGACAGGGATTTTCCCACATGCTGTGGATGTGGGTGCAGGGCTGGTGGAGTGGGCAACCAATTCCTGGGAATCACGGCTGCTCCCTCCCCCAGCTGATTTCTGATCCCATTTCTAGGTAAATATTTGGCAGATAACTGATGGAAGCTTATGCAAGTCTATGAAAAATACTATGGAAAATACCCAAGGACTGCTGTGCGTGGAACGGGTTTTAATTACGGTTTAAGGAAAATGAACTAAATCCTGCACTCGGGACATTTCTGTTGGAAGTGTCGACAACTTTCAGCATTTTTTTTCCTTGGAAAACACCGTCTTGACCAGTCCTCCAGTATTTACTTCTAGATGTAACATTGTTAATGGTTTTAAAATGTAATTATTGTATTTGTAAATTGTACTCATTCCAGTAAGGCTGTATTTTGGCAGTTAGACACTTGAGTTTTAGCATTTTACCATTCATGAAATGGATGTAATTTAAACTGTGGTATATAAATCTAATAGTAGTACTGTTGAATGGCACAATGCTTACAGAGGTAGATTACATTTTGTCAATATATACAATTTAAATACAATACTGGTAGCTGTTATGAAGGGGGTGCCTCATCAAAAGAGAGTTCAGTAGAACCCACAGGCTGATTCCATTTCCTTCAGCCCTTAGTACGTCTCACAGCAATCAATAAAAAGCTCAACCTTCAGGTTTAGCTGGCTTAACTCCAGAAAAATATTATTGAAAAGGTGGAGGTTCCTAGGACAGTCTCCCAGGAAAAAAAAAAAATCTCACTTCTACAAGGAGTATTTACTCCCAGTTTCCAGCCCCGTGTTCTCTTACAGCTGCAGATTCCCTGTTGGAATCCAGCAGCGCTTCCCTGCCCCACGTCCGTGGATTTTGCAGGGATCAGCTAAGGAAAGAAGCAGCAAAGAGCTCACAGCGCTGGTGTGAAATGTCATGCCTGAGTTTAAGGATGTGCTTCCCGAGCTGCCTCCCGATATTTGGTTGCGTTTTTACGGTGCTTTTAATGCCTTTCCCTCCCGCCCCAGCCCAGTTTTGAAAGCTCTACGGGTTTAGAAAATGCTTTAAAGAATTGCAGCCCCACCTGCCTCTCTGTTTCAGCACTCAGGCAGGGAAGTGTGCATGGAAAAACACTGGGAAGCAATTCCCCAGGGAGCAGGAGCAGCACGGGGGGCTGGTGACGGCAGGGGGGAGCTCAGCTCGCCATCATCGGGAGCAGCTGTCCTGTCAAGATGGGAAAACACATGGAAGTGCTAAATTGGAGGCTGGGGGATAAAATATTATCCCTCTGTGTTTTCCCTGGGAGCTGTGTCCCACTGAGTGCTGCTCATTCCCATGGAATTGGGCTCATCCTACTCCTGGCAACGCGGTGAGAGCGTTGGTGGCATCGATGGCGCTGCATCTGCTGCCACGGGAACTTGTTAAAAGGGAGAATTTGCCAATATTGGGATAAAAAATGAAGGCATCTTTGTGAAATTAAACACACATGCACAGAGAAGCACAGGAGCATCCGCCGCCCGGGGTGCTGGGACTTTGGGAATGTGTAAGATAGCAAAATGCTGATTTTACAGCCACAAGTGTTGCCAGGATTAGGGTTGTGCATTTACATCGGAAAACAGCCTGGGCATGTTGGGAAGTGCTTGCTCACGGTGCAGTTCGGAATGATGTGGGAAAATACAGATCCATGTCCATCTTAAAAGAAAATAAGGGAATGTGGAGGTGTTTCAGGTGTGAGGTGGCTCCCAGGCTGAGATGGGCTGAGCTCTGTGTGTGTGTGTGTGTGTGTTCACAAAAGGCAGCAGCAAAGGAAAAGCACCACTCCTGCAACTTTCCCCATCTTGGCAGATTTGGGGAGTGCGCTCCTGCAGGGAGTGTGCAGCTCCAGTAATGATTCTCCCCCTGAACTGGAAATTTGTATAAAGTGTGTAACCCACCCCTTCCTGACACAGAAATCTAGGGCAAAGCCTAAGGATCAGTTTCGTGATGTGTACAATTGTTCCAAACTCCTTCCAAAAGAGAGCTATGGCATAGGCCTGCAAAGAAGGGTTTTATAATGTAAATATTACCAGAACATAGAGATTTTACTTTATATTTCATTTGAAAGACAAGGTGTTTACATTAGCGTTGGGTTTTTGAATGCTTTTTAAACAGAAAAACCCATAACCCAAAGCTCCCGAGCTCGTCCTACCTGAGCTGTCAAACAAAAGAGAGGTCACTTTTTTGGGATGCAGCCCTCACAGCCAGGGTAGAGAGATGGGAACAGTCTGGGACACTTTGTCCCATTTCTGGGACAACCTGGTTGGCAGGCCCATGGGGGATGTGCCAGCATTCCCAGCTCCACAGGGGTCGAGTCCCTGCTCCAGCCACTGGCAGGTGACACCACCCCTGTGACACGGGGACAAAAAGCAGAGATTTGGGACAGGTTTTTCCATACAGTCTTGCCAATTTTTGGCACAGTGTTTTTTCAGAGTTCCCCAGGGGAGGTGGTTTTGTTGGGAGTTTGTCTGGTGAGAGCATCTGACTCCAGAGAGGGCCTTGTACTGCTCAGGGCATTCAAGCTCTGCAGGTTTCACCTCGGCTTTTAGGCAGGAAAATCCGTGTATTTTCAGGGAATTCATCTGTTTGGTGCTGCCTACCCATGTGCAGAGAGGAGCTCTGGCAGCGGAGAGGTGAAACTGCAGCGATTCAGTTCTGTGGAAAGTGCATTTTATGCAGATCCCAGACTGGTTTGGGTTGGAAGGGACCTTAAAAACCATCCAGTGCCACCCCTGCCATGGCAGGGACACCTTCTGCCATCCCAGGCTGCTCCCAGCCCTGTCCAGCCTGGCCTGGGACACTGCCAGGGATCCAGGGGCAGCCACAGCTGCTCTGGGCACCTGTGCCAGGGCCTCAAACCCTCCCAGGGAACAATTCCTTCCCAATATCCCATCCAGCCCTGCCCTCTGCCATGGGAAGCCATTCCCTGTGTCCTGTCCCTCCGTCCCTTGTCCCCAGTCCCTCTGCAGCTCTCCTGGAGCCCTTCAGGCCCTGCCAGGGGCTCTGAGCTCTCCCTGGAGCCTTCTCCTCTCCAGGTGAGCACCCCCAGCTCTCCCAGCCTGGCTCCAGAGGGGCTCCAGCCCTGGAGCATTCCCAGAGGGAAGCACCACAGCTCTGTTTCCCAGCCCATGGTCCAGTAGGGCTTTCTCCAAGCCAGGCTGAGGCGGGAAAGGATGCTCAGCCCTCTGGCACTGCCCAGCCCTCGCACCCCTGAGCTCAGCAGCACTGGGATCAATCTGAGTGAACAGAAGGATAAATAAAGGAGGTATTAAACAATAAATATGTGGATGCACACAAAGGCTGTAGCTCCGTTACCTCTGTTACCTTTCCCTTTAGATTGTGTGCTCAGCATCCTCTCCCAAAAGAATTCTCCCCTGGGAATTCTGCAGCCCACACCTGCAGGGTCAAGGTCCCACTGACAGCAGGAGGGTTTTTCCCAGGGACACCTTCAGACTTGGAATTTTACGTGGTAGGAGCAGGAAGTAATTTTTTAGCAACCACCTCTGCTGTTTGTTGCAAGCAGTCACAACTCTCAGCCAGCTAATGGTGCTCCTCACAGGAGACCTTTCAGAGCAGTTTTCTACTTCAGTAATATTTCTTAATAACTATGAAATCTCTCAATAGTAGGAAATGGCACCAAATAATGAGCTTTTTGTTTGATGCCTACAGTTGTTCTTAAATATTACTGCCCTCTTTAAATCTTCTTCTTATTCATTAGGTATTTCAGTTAAATTCATTTGTCTTCAGTCTGCCTTTTCAGGTTTTATCTCTTATTTTTTAAAACATAGGTGGGAAAACCCTGGAAGTTTCTGTTGGAATGCCATCCCTTTTGGCCAGGCAGGGAGAGGATGGGGAGGGAAGGCGCAGCCCCCCTGCCACCCCTCCTGTGCTGCTCTCCGAGATTCCTCCAGCAGGAGCATCCCACAAAGAGTCACCACTTCCCATTTTTAAATGACTGAGTGCACTGAAAAGGTGACAGATTTTTAAATTACCTGAGAGAGAGTCAAACTTTTTTCCCTACCCTTTTGTTGTTTTTCTGTGGAAATATCTTGGTTAAAACCCTTAATTTTGAAGCTTGTCATGACCAAAATATGTAACATCTTCTTGTCACACTTTCCTGGTAAGACATCACTGTCTCAAAGATTTCATTTCATAGCTAGAATTCTTCTGTTCTCCTATTCCTCACAATTTCCCAAGGAAATTAATCCATGTAGAGTCAGGGAGGTTTTATGATAATCACGATTATTTCAGTCAGGATTTGAATTCCTATTTCACTGAGAGGCTAGGGAAAGATTTTCAGGAATATGCTCTGCTCCTGCCTGGCTTCCCATGTCCCTTTAGAGGGATGATGCTGCTGACAGTGGTTCTCGGAACCACAAATTAATGTTGGTGGTGCTCTGCACAGGTTTGTGGACAGGCAGGATGTGGTGGAACACACCAAATCCCAGTGAGGTGTTTGGGATGTCTCATCCCTCTGTTAGAAATCCCTGTCTTTCTGGGACAGCAGGAATCACCGGGGATGTGCTGTCCTGCTGTTGGGTTCCTTGTCCATGCAGAAAGGGGTTTTTCACTCCCAGACATTGTGAGGTTGATGAAATCCCCTGGATGCTTGGATGACATAAAGCATACGGAGATGTGTCGTGGTCTGAGCTGGGAACTGAGCTGGGATCTGCCAGGAAGCTCCCAGGGCTGGCGGGAGGAGAGCCCAGGACGTGGCACAACCCCACTGTGACACCCCAGCAGTGAATCAGAAATCCCCAGGGATCGCCCTGGACCATTTTATGAACTCGCTCATGTATAAAATGTTTATAAATATTTGTGGATGAAGATACACAGGTCTATTTTTAAGATTTAAGTTAAATAAGTTAATGAATGGCTGGCCTTTTCTGCCTAAACGTGCAATGAGATATATTATACCTTTAGTCTACGATGGCCTAGGTACTGCTTAGTCTGTGATGAAAGCTTTGCTGCTTTCCTACTGTTCTCAGAGAAAAAAAAACTTATAAAAGACGTACAGGTTTGTTGCACAGGGACTACTGCAGCGAAGCTTTGTATTTGACCACTGGTAATATGAATGTGTTGTATTGACTTGTTGAAGATAATCATGAAACAACATATTTTAAATGTTACTTGCCTTATAGATTAGAGTACGACTATGTGGATATCATTTTTGTAAATACTGTTTTTTATAAATGTCTCTCCTCCATCCTCCCTGTCAGCCATTTCACCGACTCTCAAATATGCAATTATTTACCATGAAGAACGTTGTGACAAAGAAATCCCCACGTCAGAACAAAGTTTATTCATTCTATACATAAGAACCACATGAAATACCCAGTTGAGTTGCAATTTAAATGTGATTATTATTATTTTTTTCCTTGAAAATAAACAAAAAACTGTAAAACATTTCTCTTTCTGAGTGAGTTTTGCTTCCACGTGCAGGAGCACCCAGAGGAGCAGGAAGAGGTTTTGAAGGCTGGCCCAAAAAAGGGCTCCTTGCCCCAAAAAGGGGTCCTGGTCCCAAAAACTGTCATTGCTGCTGGAGTTCTGTGCAGTGTCCCAGCACGGGGACAGGTCGAGGCTGGCATGTGGGGACACATGAGGATCCATAGGGACCATGGGGATGGATGGAGCTCGAGGGAAGGGATGGGGCCGTGGGGACATGAGGGGTGTGGGGTTGAGGGGACACGTGGAGGCCATGCCAGGGCTGTAGGGTTACGCGGGGTTTCTGTGGATCCACAGGGGTTACGGGAACCTGTGTGGGCCATGGGGACCCATAGGGACTCACAGGGGCCATTTGGGGCGCCTGTGGCACCCTGTGGGGACCAGGGGGACCTGCAGAGGTCACAGGGACCCTCGGAAGCCGTGAGGGCACAAAGGAGCTGTGGGGACATGTGGGAGGTGTGGGGACCTGGGCGGGCTGGGGGAATGTGTGGAAATCACAGAACCATGCAGGGATCTGTGGAAGTTGTGGGGACCTGTGGGGACTGTAGGGACACACAGGGACCTGTGGGGACTGTAGGGACACACAGGAGGCTGTGAAAGCCATGGGGACCACTGGAAGCTGTGGAAACCTGTGGGAACTGTAGGGACATGTGGGAGTCGTAGGAACCTCTGGAGACTGTAAAGGAATACAGAGACCTGTGGAAAACACGGGGACATGTGGGGGTCATGGGAACCTGTGGGGACTGCAGGGACACACAGGGACCTGTGGAAGCCCTGGGGACATGAGGAGGCTGTGGGGAGCTGTGGGGACACGCAGGGCCCTGTGGAAGCTGTGGGGACACTCGGGGATGGATGGAAACTGTAGGGAGCCGCGGGAGCCACAGCAACACAAGACCGAGAGGGTGGGAATGCCGGCGAACGGGAACGGGAATGCGGTGGGCGGGGAACGAAGGGGAACGCGGCGGGAGAGCCCTGCTCCGGCCCCGCCTGCCCGCCGCAGCTGAGGGCGATGGAGGGCGATGAGAGCCCAGCTGAGCCCGGCTCGGGTGGGTCTCGATTGTCCCTCCAGAAGCCCTTCAGCGCGGCGGCTTCTCCCTCACGAACCCGAGCTTTGCCCCGCAGGGCCTGCGCGACGCTTCCCGGCGGCGGCGGTGGACGCCATCGTGAGGGAGGTGGTGGGGAGCGCCCTGAGGGAGCGGCGCTACGAGCCGGGGCCGTGCCGGGAGGCGGCCAGGGACATCGCTGAGGTGCCTCGGGGACCGGGACGGGACATTTGTGCCTCCGTGGTGTGGCAGGGCTGCGGAGCTCCCCAAACGCCCCCCAAAATACCCATGAAGTGTAAGATAAAGGCTAGAGGCGGCTGTCGAGACGGAGCTGCTCAGAGGGGGGTACAGGCATAAAGGAGTTAATTAATATATTTACAGACTGGTTTGGGTTGGGAGGGACCTTAAAGCCCATCCAGTGCCACCCCTGCCATGGCAGGGACACCTTCCACTGTCCCAGGCTGCTCCAAGCCCTGTCCAGCCTGGCCTTGGGCACTGCCAAGGATCCAGGGGCAGCCACAGCTGCTCTGGGCACCTGTGCCAGGGCCTCAAACCCTCCCAGGGAACAATTCCTTCCCAATATCCCATCTAACCCTGCCCTCTTACCAGTCCCCCCTTGTCCTATCACTCCCTGCCCTGCCAAAAGTCCATCCTCATCTCTGAATCCATCTGGACTAACCTTGTTTCTCTCTGCAGGCTGTTAAGGCGCGGGTCAAAGCCCTGGTGGTACCCAGGTACAAGATCGTGGTGGTGACACACATTGGGCAGCTGGGGCAGCAGAGCCTGCAGATTGCGAGCAGGTGCCTCTGGGATCCTGCCAGTGACACATTCTCCTCCTATGTGTTCAAGAACAGCTCGCTGTTTGCTGTGGCAAATGTCTATGGTGTGTATACTGAATAGGGAGGTAGTCGAGTTTAACAGCAGGAGAAATGAGTATTCAGCCTAGCTCTTCCTGTCTCTGTTGTTGAAAATATCTGTGAAGGACCAAGGTACTCTCACCTGCTTTGAAATGTGTGCTGTTGGGTGAATGTAAAAAGGGTATTTCCCAGAGTTTTCTCTGGGAAGTGGTTTTCTGTGACGTTGTTTTGCACCTGAGTGCTGCTTTCAGAACTTACCCTGTAGGGAAAATATTTTCAGAGTATTCCCCGTAAGTAATGTTTTCCCTGTTCTCCTCCAGGAAACATTACTGGAAGCATCTGGATTAGGAAATAAACCCTGGGTTTTGCCTGCCCAGTTTTGGGGCTGGTGCTGAGTCCCAGGTTTCTCCTGGTGCAGAGATGGGGTCTGGCTGACCTTGCAGTGCTGCCTTGCTCTGATTCTAGAACTAGACTTTTTGCTATCCCTATTTCCCAGCTGAAACCTGCTGTTAGATTTTCCTGAGTCAGAGAACAAACCTATCATAAATTGCTTATTTTGTTACATTTTATGTGCAGAGTTGAAACCAGAACAGTAGTTGGGAAGAAATACTTATGACTAAAAATTTGCCTCTAACCCACTGTAAACACTGTGAAGTCACTTGCTGGTGTGCACTGTGGCATTTAACACCCAAAAGGGTAAAGCTACAATTAAAGAACACAACTGAGCCCATTATGGTTTATGTCATGATTATTTTAATCCCAGGAAGCTGTGACACTGAGCTGTTGCATTTCAGCACAGGGAGCTGATCTCTGTCCTGCTGCAGCCCATGGTGCAGCAGGATGTGGCGAGCAGCTCGGCTGCCTCACGCTTGTTCAGCACAGAAACTTTGCTGGTGTTTTGCAAGTCTTGCTCAGGTTTGACGTCCTGGGGTTCTTTGCCGTGGATCCCCAGCCTCTGCTCTGTGTGTGATGAGAAGTTGGTGTCACCCTCGTCCTCGTGTGGGAAAGGCTGGGGGTTTTCACTCTCTGTCGCAGAAAAATGAGAAGCTGAAAGTTAAAAGATGGAAAGACATCGTGGAAAGATGAGTAATTTATACTTTTTATGTTTACTAGAAAGACAGACCAAGCGAGAGCCAGGGAGCTGAGTGTTACCCTCTGCTGTGAGCAACTGAGACGTACCACATCACTGACTCCTCACTTAGAGCAGATGTGTGAGGAATAATAGTGATCAGTGTGGTAAAACCCAGCAGTTTAGGGATTTATATTGAAGAGTGTTCTGTGTTGCCTTGAGTCTTACACTGATAAATTTGCTTCTCCAGGAAAAACCCTGATTTGATGGGTCAGAGGCTCCTGACCAGCACATTAAGCTGGACCTGTGGGTTTCCTGAAATGCAGGTGTTGTATTAAGGCATCACCTACCCCAGGATTTCAAAGTTCTGGGTATTCCCACAGAAGTTACACTCACAATTCAGCTGTAATTGAGCCAGTGCAGTACAGCTGAGCACTGCCTTGTGGAGTTTGTAAAGTTTAAAAGAAGGGGTTCATCAGCAGACTTTGGGGAGGGGGTTGCAGGTGTTACTGCTTTTTATGTTTGTTATAAGCTCCTGCTACAAGAGAATTTTCCAAAAATGCAGATGTAGTAAGTGCAGAAAGGCTCTGTTCCTGTCACTGCCTCAGAGTGGAGTTTTCTATCAAAACATCAACGTTTTCTGACTATTAAAAATGTGCTAATAAGTATAAATATACACAAAAGCATGTGAATGTACTTAAATTGCAGAGTAAATATTCAACATGCTTTAATTAGAAAGTTATAATAAAGTTTCTGGTTTCTAGTGGGGAAAGGGAAGACCACAGAAAGACACTTGCACTGACTTCAGTGAAACTTGTCACTGACACTTGAAATGTGATGGCAGAGAGATTTTCAGTGATGGCCTTGGCTTGAATCCTGTCCCTCAGGTGAGCTTGGAAAATCTTGGTCTTAATGGTTTTTCTTTAGCGAAATAGCCCAGGAAGCTGAGCCAGACAAGCTGCAAGAAGGAACACGAGGAGCTGCAGCTCTTGGCTGGCTGTCTCCCAGCACAGCCCGCGCTGCAGGATCTGGAGCTGCACAGGCTGAGGGGAGCAGGGGATGTGCTGCTC
The DNA here is from genome assembly GCA_013397895.1 of Origma solitaria. Taxonomy (NCBI): domain Eukaryota; kingdom Metazoa; phylum Chordata; class Aves; order Passeriformes; family Acanthizidae; genus Origma; species Origma solitaria. Next base: position 205,309 of record VZRL01000806.1, on the reverse strand, counting down.
CCAGTCCCCATGGATCCCTCTGGATCCCCCTGGATCCCCCTGGCTGAGGTGCAGCAGGCGGGACGAGCCCGTGCTGCTGTGCTCAGTACTCACCCCACAGCTGATGGTGGTCCATGAGGTGCCTTTTCCAGCGTGAGCCGCCGCAGGTGAAGACGACGGCTCTGATGAAGTCTCTCCCACAGAGCTTCACTGTGTTCCCTTCCCCTTTTCCTTCCCGGGCCAGGAGCAGGAGAGCAAGGCAGGCCAGCGCCAGCACCGTGCCCCTCATGCTGCTGTGGTGCTTCCCGGCTGGGTGTGGGCAGGGCAGAAAGGATGAGCCAGGCTCAGTGGGGAGTTCTGCTGGAACCTTCCCGTTTATACCGACAGCCCGTCCACTCCACTGAGTAACAGCTCACTCTGAGGGTGAGTTAATGTTTGCTAAAAACAAATAAACTGCTTGTTTCTGGACGTGTTTGAAGTGCTTTGGGATCGCAGTCAGGTGTTAAAGGACTGTCTAAGCCAGTGTAACTGCTTTACTCGGAACACATGAGGTATAACATGTTTATGGGGTGGATGCAGTTAATGTGTGTTCTGCAGGAACAAAAGGGTATTTATGACATGATTTGTGGTTAATGGGTTTGGTGTCTGTTCCCCACACGGGTGTGTTGCACAGCCTGATCCCCTGGAGTCTTTTTGTGTTAGTGATCCCAAAGAAAGAGGGACTTAACTCCTTCTCGTGGTGTGTGCACTGTGCTCCTCTTCATTGCCCCACCTTGTTCGCTGGTGCCTGTGGATGCTTGTGGGGAAAACCCCGCCAGGGCCAGGCACTGCTGAGAACATCCAGTCCAGAGAGGTTTTTGTGGGATCTGTGGGTATCCCAGCCAGGATTCCCACTGGGCCAAGTGATAGAACACGGTCCTGCAGCACTTGGAGCTGAGTCAATCTGCTCTGGGAGCAGGGATTGGTTACAAGTTCCTGGTTCCTAATGTCGTTGGCTTTGGTGTCTTTCCTATAACAAATCCTTGCAGTAAAATGCCTTTAGGAGGAAAGTTCTCAATTACATGGTCAGAAATTTCATCTTTAAGGACAAAATTCATTAGGAACTTTGGAGATCTCCGGCCCTTCCTAGCACCACAAGCGTTTTCCAGCACCATAATGTTACAGTTAATTAGTTTTCACTGTGTTACAGCCTTGACAGAAAGCTTGTTTTTTAGCTGTAAGCAAACAGTCATGGGCATGAATGGAAAATATAGGGTGTATTTTGGTCAGATTTGTAATAATGATTAACAAATGATTCACCTTAATGAGTGTCTTTCTTTGAAATGCAGCAAGATGAATTTTATGTCAGGGGGAAGTTTGCATGTTCCCTGTCAGATGTGCAGCACACAGAAGGAAGTGGATGTTAATGCATCACAAATGATCCTTAATTCAGTGATGTGTGTGAATGTTGGGGGTTTATTGTCAGGATAATGAGAGAGGCTGGATGTTCTGCATCTATAAAATGCACATTTCCATACATATTGTGCTCATTGGGCAGCAGGGCTATAACTTGTGCTTCATCACTGCTCTGGAGATGCTCCCTCTTTCCTGTGGGCAGGAAGTTCCTGGAAATCTTCCAGCTGGGTGTTTTTTCCTGTTTCTTCTGCTCTGCCCCCCAAAAAAGCCATCTTAGGCAGCCAAACACTGCCTGCTTCCACCCCAAGGAGAAAAGACCTTGGGGGAAAAAAGAGAAAGGGATAAAGGCCCAAGGAGAAAAGACTACAGAGACCTTTCCATGATCCACATGTGAACACTGATTGTGCAATGAGGGACTCCCAGGAGGAAATTGGGAGCATTTGGAAGAAGTTTCTAAGCAGTGTGACTTCAAAGAACAACTTTATTGATTAAAAAAGGATGGCCAGTTTATGTTCATATTTCAGCAAGCCTTTCCTGCTGTTTCCCAGTGGAGAAGGGGTATCAGTACTGTTAAACAGCGGGAGGAACGATGTCACGCAAGGAACCCACCTGGAAAACAAGAGGAAAAAGAGTCTTCCTTGGAATTCTGCTAGTGCTGTGGCTACATCTCCTGGAAAATAGCACTTTCTGGCAGGCCAGGTTGGTTGCATTTGTGCTGTCATACTTGACAGCATGCAAGCATTTATCTTGTTTGTAAAGGAAATTAATTTCCAGTGGTGTGGCAGCAGAAGAGCAGGAACCACCTCACTTGTAACTGATGCTGGAACTCTGATCCCACCTATTCCAATAATCCCGAGCTGGGTGTTCCCCAGAATTCCCCTCCTGAGGAACGAGGCCCAGAGCAGGCCTGGCCCTGTGGCACAGCCATACCTTGTCGGTGCTGGGGGCAGCCAGGCCGTGCAGCTGCCACACTCCCACGTGCCCACAGCTGTCCCCCACCAGCAGGCACTCGGCGTTCTTGGCAAAGAGCACGGAGGTGAGGTTCCCTTCGGGGCTGGCAGCACACGAGAGCACGGGGTGGAAGCTGCAACCCAAGAATTCATGGGTATGATGCATTTGTGAGCTGAAAAGCTGCACATTTCACTTTCTGTGTTCTAGGTTATCCTAAAAACTGGGGGGAGAGGCAGTGTTTGGTTTGGGCTCTGCCAGAACAAAAATCCCAGCTGCTGTTAACTATGATATCCTGGTTCCCTAAAATCTGTCCTAATCTGGATGCTGGTGGTTAATATTTTTATTAGATGAATAATTTGCTGGATGTGGCAGGGTTCTGGATCCACCAGGGCTTCACAGTCAGTAACCCAAAATCCAGACCAGCTGGACAAGCCCACAGGTAACTGAGTCATCTCAACTTTGGACCATCCAATCTTTATCAAAGTAGCTCAGTTTTGTTATTTCTCCTTCTACCTAGGCCATAATTTCTGCAGGAAAAGGGCAGTTTTATATATTATCAGCTCCATGAGGCATCCAGCTCCTTCTCTAACTCCAAATCTCTGGTAACTACCATCTGCTTTTACACAATGAGTATTTCAAAATCCAACAGTTTGAGCAAGCAGTGTGGAGCTGTAATGATCTGATAGCAACACTGATGAGGTAACAATGTGTGACAATTAAAATTCAGAATTTTCCTTGAGAAAAGTCATTACTCACATGCTGACACTCAGATCCCAAATCTCCACCCTGCTTTCATTGACTGCTGCGAAGATGAAGGCTGACTTCAGAGACCACTTGATGTCGTGAACAAAAGCTGTGACAGAAGTGAAGGTTAAGAGGGGGGTGTGGGAATCCCGGCGCCACAAAATGGTGCTCCAGTCCGCGGAGCAGCTGAGGAACATGTCCGTGCTGGAGGGGTTCCAGGCAACCTTGTACACAGGGCCCTGTTTGGACAGAAACAAAGAACTCGGTGTTGCTGTAGAGCTGCAGAATCTGTTCTAGAGCTACCCAGCCTTTCTCCCAGAGGTAAGACTATTTAACTGTATAGGACAATCAGATTATGATTGCTGTTTTAAAATAAAGCCAGGACTAAAGCTTTAAACCAGTTATAGAACCAGTTTTAAAAAATTACTTGGAAAAATGCTCAGAGTGTAGAAGGTAATCCTATAAAACTGTGGTGTTCTATGCTATGGGAATTCATTTCTGATATAAAAGAAGTTTAGGTTTCTGTTGTTGCAGATGTTATATTTGTTCTATATAAGCAAAGAAATGATTACATTTTTAAATTTAATTGAACAGTTCCTGCTGGTTTTGTTTACAGTAAATTACTCACCTTATGGCCTCTGTATGTCCCCAGAATCTGCTCCTTGCCTGAGCGAGAGCAGCAGTAGATGTGGCCCTCTTCTGTTCCAGCAAGATAAATATCAGCGTCCTGAAAGAAAAGGAAAAGTAGCCTAGGTTGGATGAATTTATCACTCATGCGGAGATCACCCAGGGCTGGAGGAGTTGGGCAGAGCCAGGGTTCTGAAGAGCCAAGGAGGAGCTCCTGGGAGTGGTGGGTAAAAAGTGGGGCCATGTTGCACATTTGCTGGTTGTGTTCTCCAACAATGCTCAACTTATGCTGGGGCTTTTGACTCCTGAAAACCTTGGATTTTCAGCCATCCATGTGGAAAATGCATGAATTCTTCACGTGCTCTGTGGAGGAAGTATTCAGCTGGATGAACTGAAGCACATCCGAATCCTGGACTTGGGAGATGTTGAACAAATTCTCCCAGACTTGGCCAACACACAGAGGGGAGCTGCCCTGGGACCTACCCACGAAAATGTGAGTAACATGGCTGAGAGGACAGGGCTTGTTTTATCATTTCATCCATTTGAGATAAATCTTAGTAGCTAGGAAGCAGTTTGTTTCAAAATTAATACGCTTTTAAAACCAGTGCCAAGACCCTAGCTAGTTCCCTTTAAAGCAGCTCCGGCTGAGCACCCCACCTCTGCTGCAGAGTTTTCCTGGGTAACACTTCAGCCAGGATGGGCTTGCTGAGCCTACCTCTGGATGGATGTCGAAGCACATTCCAGCTGCCTGTTGAGATATGGGAGCTTCACTTTTCCTTTCCTTCTCACCTGGCAGTTTTTTCTTCCCACTTTCTGTTCGCTTGATTTTCATCAGATCTGTGCAAGGAGCAGGAGATTTTGTCACACAGGTGTGAGGAACTTGTGCTGCTTTGGATGCCCAGCAGCTCTTTATGTTTTGTGGGATAAGTGGTGTAAAGGACGTCAGTTTAAATCAAAGAGAGCAGTTTCAGGTGCTCACCAAAGCAATCCAGCCTTTGCTGTATGAACCACTCAGTCATTCGCCCATCTCCCGAGATACACATCAGTCTCTCTTTTTTGTCACCTCCTCTTGCACCTCTGTCCTGTTCCACCCACCTCAGCTGCCACACAGGACCTGTGTGTTTATTTAAGGATGCTCTGGGGCAAAAAAATGCATGTGGTAAATCGTACATGAGCAAAGACAAGGCAATAGATTTGAAAAATAATTAAGCTCCCACTTTGTAATGAGCATCAAACCTTATGACAGAAATGTTTAGATTTTCTTTTAAAAAATGGTCTGAACATTGGTTGTTTTCTCCAGGAAAATGTTTCCTTTATTAAAATGTTTGATATTTAGTTTCAGGGCACTGTTTATGTGCTCCACCCTTTCTGTAACACCTGCACCATGAAATCAGTGTGCGCTTGTAGGAGACTGCCTGAGACCTGGGGAGCTGCCTAAGGGCAAGTGTTTGCCTCATCGCCCTCCCATCCCCTCTCTCATTTTCTTCTTAATTCCTGCTCACCCCTTATCTGTTCTGCTGTTCTCCCCACCTTTGGCAAGTGGGATCAGACAGAAGGCACCAAAAGCTACCACTGTTCTCCCGTAAGGATTTATTATCTGGGGCTGGATTGTCCCATGCGGTACACGGAGTATAAACTATAACGGGGGTAACTTGCTGCATTTCCTTTAAAAGCGAGGGAACAGGACTCCTTTGCTGCCCTTTCCAAGGTTTGCTTGCTCAGAGGAGCCCAAGGTGGGAGCAGAGGGGAGCTCGGAGCCTGACCTGCTGTCCAGCAGCGCGGCGTCGTTCCGGCTCCGCACATCGTAGATGGCCACACACCCATTGGCCATCCCGACTGCCAAGAGGTGTGGGCTTGCCAGGGAAAAATCCACAGCTGTAACTCCATGCTCACAGCGGAAAATGCGCTCTGGCCACTGCCAGGAGAGAAATACAGCCGTGTTGGAAGTTGGGTTATTCATTTACCTCTCTCTTCTCAACACTGGGCACTACATTTCTGCTGGAAAACTCAAGTGATGGTGACCACAGTGACTAGAAATGGTTCTCTGTTCTGACTGGCTCCATGTATTTCTTGCTGCAACTGATAGAATTAGGAAAAAAAGATTGTCAGAAATATGGTGCTGGAAAATAAGTTAGGTGAGGCTTCTCTGAGCCAAATACCAGAAAGGTCTATGGTGACAGTAGGGAATCATGAGAGTATTTGATGTGGTAAAGATGAATCAAGGATTTGACTCTGCCTGGTTTAAATTAGTCTGATACAGTTTTGGCCAAGTGAAGTTTGTAGAAGAAATCAAACTAAACTTGTGTAATTTATGGCAATCAGAATTCTTACTGGGACACTTTATAACTGAGATTTCCAATTTTTTTTTAGATGGCTATTTTTTTTAAAGGATCCCATTTCAGATGGATCTGCAGAGGTGTGAATGTTGCATCTATGACATTTCCTCTCATTTTGACAGTGTTGTGAGAAGTTAGAGAATTGTAGTTAAAAGGGAAACAAAGCAGAAATTGTGCCGAGAAAAGCACATTGCAGAAAAAGCAAACAAAGGGGCTCGTTACCATGGGGTTCTTCAGGGACCAACAGCAAGCCAGGCCTTTCTTCTGCTCCTGAGAAACAAACTCTCTGTAACCAACTGCTAGGAGATCCTGCAAGCACAGAGACACAGGAATACCTCAGTTCCAAAAGCACCTTTGTGCCAACAGTGGCTCTCAATGCAAACCTGGAAAAACAAAGCTCATGTCCTCTGCAGGGAGGAGCAGGATATACATTGTTCTATAACCCTATTTTAATGTGCATTGTTTAATGGAATACAGACGAATACTTCTCGTTTTTCCTCTCAAGGTTAGCTGCAAAAGGAGCTCCAGTGAGCACCTCAAACTCCTGCCTTTTAGCTTTCCACAGCCCAGTGAATTCCCTTCATTCTTTTCCATAGGCAGAAGTAAAAAACAGCAGCAAGACTTTAGCCTTCAGCTCCGTGAATTCTTCTTTTCCTGCACTCAACAAGTAGTTTGTGAAACTCACACTTTAAAAGTAGCTGCTTGTTTGCCCTATATTCTAAGACTGAAATCTCTAAATGTGTCCAACTTTTTAGGATCTGGAGATCTGGTGTACTAAAAGTGTGAAATGGTCTTTATTTTCTGTCTTCTTTCCCTTATTAGTTTTTGTTTCTCATTCTCAGCTGCTTTTTACCTTTCTTTCATTCATTATTTTTGTTTGGCCGCAAGTGAGTTCTGTTGGGAAAACTGAGCTTTACATGACCAGATTAAAGAAGCTTTGGCTTCTGTGCTGTTATTGTGCATCTTACCCTTAAATGTGGAGGAATGCTGGGTTTTTTTGGGAGGTTACTATTAGAGACAAAGATGTGGTGTCTAAACTATCACAAATAAACCCCATCAATGATAATAAAGTTTAGCAGCTGGGGTTAAATTTCAGTTCCAGAACAGACCAAGTGTATTAATACTGTTGTTCAGGGTAAACTGGAGCATTTAATTAAATTCTGGGCCAATTAAGGCTGTGGTGATCCACGTGTAGGGAAAGCCTATGCAACCTGTAGATGAAGGCAGCAAGAGTGAGGGGCTGGGTCCATCCCTCTGCGATCCCTCCCAGCAAGGCACAGCAGAATCAGGAGGTCATTCCCACCCCCAGTGCTTGTCCCAGGTCGTGCCCAGCTCAGGAGAGGTTAACTCACAGGGTTCACTTGGTTCCAAGCCATGCTGCTCACGCTGTGACCCCTGGTTAAATCACACCTGTATGACCACAGCTGCTCCAGGCTGGGACCTTCAGCTTCTTCTGCAGTTTGAGTTACATTTGACAAAACTGATGATCTATGGGATGTTTTCTCCTTTTTCTCATCCTCCTTTTCCTCCTCATGCTCTTCGTCTGAATCTTCTTCCACCTCAGTGTCTGAGGGAACATCGGGCTCTAAAATGCACAGATGTGGTAGAATCTGAGCAGAAATATTTCACTTATCTCACTCCAGTCATTCACACCAGAAGAAAAATTTACCCTTTCAGAAAAAGTTTTGCAGGGGAAAATAAAAGAAGTGAAGATTTGGGGAATTAAGACATCCTAACTTCTAAACCTGTGACTAAAATTGGCTGGGGACAGAGTTGGATTGGCTGGAGTGTGTCAGGTTTGCTGCAGGTGTTTATGAGTGGGTTTAGCTACCCAGCAAAAAGTGAGGAATTTCTGTGGAAAGTGAGGAATTTATGGCTGGAAAGAGGGTACCGAGTAAGGAACAAACCTATAAGGACAGGAATCTGCCGATAAGCTGCAAGTTTGGGTTGAAAAATGTTCCCCATGAGAATCCTCTCCATGACAACTAAATCCTGCTGCAGGTTTTCTGATGTTAGGATAGCTTCTGAATGGCTCCTGGCAGGAACAGCACTGTCTGGAATGATTATGGAAGAAGTTGAATCACAGAATCACAGGATATTCCGAGTTGGAATGGATCCACAGGGATCATGGACTCCAACTCTTAAGTGAATGAATGGCCCATGCTGCCTGGTAAGAGATAAATGGGAAATAAATTATTTGAACACGATCGAACTTCACACATAAAAGTCAAGGGTTAAGAATTCTCCTCCACCTGTAAAGAGCGAGAGAAGAATCTGTCATAACCAAAAAATACTTTAACTGAATTTTTTCTTGCTTTAATTTTATTTTCTTTTATAGCTCAGATACTTCTGGAATTTTCCACAAGTGGTGTTTTGCTTCTACATTGTTAAGTGAGTACCAGCGAACCTTGTCCCTGACTGTTTATCTTTATTTAAGATAATTTCTGATGGCAGTGTACAGAGAAGGGCAGCCCTGTCCAAGTTTCTTTAGCAAACTCTCTTGCAGATTGCTGGCAGGCCAAACACGTTTTTCAGGGAGTTTTCCCCACAAATCGCAGGGACGTGCCTGGTTTAGGAGGATGAAAACAGGACAGGAATGGAAAATGTTACCTCTGGCGGAAGGGACAGCCACAGCCTGACTGTGCTCTTCGGCTGTGGAAGGTTTGCTGCTCTCCCCTGCTGTGGCTCTGGCTTCTTCTGCCTCTGTAGGTTCTGTTTCCGAGGCTTTCAGTGAATTGTCCAAATCCCAGAAAGTCACCATCATCCCTGGGAATGAATGTCCCTGTCACACAGCTCTCTTGTTTCAGTACATTGCTGCAAGGAGCTTCCTGCAGCCCAGCAGAGCTTTGCTGTGTGCTCTGCACCCCAACTGCTGGCCAGGGGGGCTGTGGAACCAGCTGGGGTTACAAAAATATAGAGACAGATATACACAGTTGATATCGGAACTGATTTTGTGATTTAATATTTTAACCTTGTATTTTAATTGCTATATTTTACAAATTTATAGAAAAGGTTGCCTGTACTTAGTAAGTACCATTAAAGCAGATAAAATAACTTTCAAGCTGCTCCTGTTGTGGGACTGCTGCAGCTCCATCAGGGGTTTTTTGGGGCATGGCTCCCTTGAGCAGGGCCAGCCCCCACCCAAAGTCTGTTTGATGTGCTCAGCTCTTCAAACAGGAGTTAGAATGAGCCCTGCTGATGCTCAAGGCACACAGAAAAGTGGCAAATATCTTTTCAAAACAGATTATCTACTTTTAGTGTTTATTCTCTCATTTTACATACACTGACACAAAGGAAAAGTGTTTGGAACAGCATCCCCATCATTTTTTTGTGCTCTTACACACAAAAATGTCCCCAGTGAGGCAAAGCTCACCCTGTGCACATATTAGAGATTCCTCTACAATGTTTTTTTAGAGCATTAAGGTTGCACATCTGTAAAATTGTACTGATCTTGTGAGCCTGCCAACATTTTGTGTGTTCCCCAAGGTTTTAAATCTCCTACCAGAGGTTCTCTGCTTTGCATTGCGACAAACAGGAATAGAAACCTGAGAAGTTAAGGGGGAAATACCAAAATATTTCAAAGGAAGAGCTGAGGATTAGCTGGACAGCGCTGAGGCAGGCAGGGCACAGCAGTTCTCTGGTGGTGTTAATGACTCTTTTATTGCAATGGATTCAGTGTTACAGCACCAAATTCAAGTTCTAGGAGGGACAAAAAAGGTCACCACAAATCACAGTGCCCTGTCTCAACTTGAAGCTCTGGAAGTGAAAGTTGAAGAAGCATCTCGTGCTTAGAGATGGAAGAAAAAAAATCTCTTTTCTCAGTATCCTGCCCAGATTTACCTTTCTCTACCATGGCGATTGTCTCACATTGCACTTCCTTGGTTTTGGCAGCTCCAGAGAGGGTTTGCACCATTTTTTCTTCAAAGTACTCGCTGTCAATTTTAGCATTGCAAATCTCTACGTAAATCTTATTCCTCTCCCTGGAAAACAAAGGAAACTCTGGGTCGTGACGCCCTGGAAAAATTTTACCTGGAATTCTCAGTGTCTTTAACCAGGAGTTGATCAGGAAAGGATATTCCACGTCTTCAATTTACTGCTTTTGGGATTGCTGGATTTTATTTCAGTCTTTGCATCATCTTTCAGCAGCTCTTTCTGATCTTTGTGATGCTGATCTAAGTCAGGAATGGCCTGTGGAGAACAGAACCCAAAAAAGCAAAATTCCCTACTCCAGCTGCCTGTGAAGTTGGGGGAATTCAGAGTTCAGAGCTCTCATCACTTGGGAGAGAAAGGCAGAGCATCAAGAGACAAAAAGGGAACTTCAATTTCAGCATTTCCAACAAAGTTGTAGTAGTTCAGGGAGGACCAAGGGGGGCTGCCTGCTATGTTTAACTCTTCTTAATTAATAAATAATTAGCTGTAAAGCTACACATAAGAATCAACACAGCAGTTTGAAAAGTCTTACTGTTTCCATGATAATTAAATTATTTCATTCCTGTGCATCACCCTCCTCCATCTCTCGATTTTCCTAACCTGCCTTCATTTTCCAGTGAAGGAGAGCATGAATTTCATCAAGAACATGGAGCTGTGAGAAAAGGAGTCTGTGTCATCCAAGAGGCTTTGGACTCAGAAAAATGGGTGCCAATTGACTCACAGAACTCTCGCAGCTTCCTCTGCCTCCGTGGACATGACCGCAGGAGGCAGATCCAACATCCAGAGCGTGTCTGTCTCTGACAGGAGGATGTCCACCCTCTGATCCAGCTCTGCTTCTGTCAGGGCTGCTTCTGCCTCCTCCTGCTCCCCCTGGGCAGCTGAAAAATCGGGAACAAAAGAAACCTTTTCTGCTCTAAATTGACAGAAGACAAATTCATTCTGTAAGTAATTCTAAGTGCTGGGCTGACTCAGGGTTTCACAGATCCCAGAACAGTTTAAATTTATAATTATTGGGTGTGGGTGTGTTCTTTACCAGGGTCTTGTTGAGGTTCTGTTTCATCTAAGTCAGACTTGGTTGTTATGTTTGATATCTCGGTGCTGCTTCCATGTGTCCTTCAGTGACAAGAAACAAGCAGAAATTGTCTCAAAAAACTAAAAAAAGTCATTATTTTCAGGAGTATTTTGTATTTTTAAGTAATTTTTATGTATATTTTTTCCCGGTTGATATCCCAACCCCTGGGATTATCCTTTGGAACAGCCAGCCTGGGAAACATGGCAAAAAAAAGCAATCTCTTCATCTCAGAAATCAATATTTACCATTGTAATTGCAAATTGTAAATAATTACAATTATTTACTGCATTTTGATAATGCTGTGGCTCAGGATTTTTAATTTTAAAACACTAATAATTATTTATCTTCTTTGCACGACTTAATTGAATTTTTCCCCCCAAAGTTCACTGACTTTGTTTTTTCCCTCTCTGCTGGAGGTTTGTAAGTGAAATATGTAGTGAAATATAATTTAGGAATTTTAAATCTAAATTTTTTGTTTAAGAGCATTTTTTGAGATGGATGTACATAATCATGCAGAGGTATAATAATATTAAAAGGGAGAATTCTTCTTATTATAATATTTTTATAGTTGAAATATTTTTAATATTTTTATTTAATATTTTAATAGGTATATTTTACAATTTTGCATAAAAGGTTTTCTGCACTTAATAAATATCACTAAAGCAGATAAAACATTTTAAAAGAAATCTTTCCTTGCCTGGGTACAGCAGCATTTGGGCCTGGCTGGAAGAGGGGATGGGGTGTCACATTCTTCCCTTTATCATCAAAAACCTGAAGAAATATTTAGATAATCAGGATCATTTCACTGTGTTCCCAACCCAGGCACCAGGGAGGGCACTTGGAAGGGCTTTGCATTCCTGCCTTTCTTCAGGGGTCAGCTCCAGTCAGCTCCAGCTTATCCATTTATAAGAAAGGATTTTGGCCATTTATTATAATTTATTATATATTATGATTTATTACAGAATATAATTTATTATATGTTATCAATTATCCCACCTTTGCTGGGATTCTTTGGGAAAACCCACACTCCTGTCATTGCCAGTCCCACTTCTCCTGCTTCTCCCTGTGGCTTTTCCAGCTCATTTATTCCATAATGACCACCAAGGGTGAGTTATTGATTCTGATTAATCCAGTCCAATTAGCAGTGCAGCCAAATAAACGAGAGAAACAATCACACATCTTTTTAATGACAGCGTTTCAAATATTTTCGTGCAGGAAGGTGAGTAAGGTGCTTAAATAACTCCCAGGTTATGTTTTTTGGGAATATCCTGGACGTGCTGCAGTAATAAATGTCTGATTAGAAGGGTTAATTATTGTGAAGCTGTGGCCGCTCTGATCCCTGGAAGTGTCTGAGGCAGTCTGGAGCACCCTGGGACAGCGGGAGCTGTCCCTGCCCGTGGGAATGGGATGAGCTTTGGGTCCCACCCAACCATTCCAGGGTCTGTGGTTCTTCCTGCAGGTGGATTTTGGACTCTTCCCACCTTTCCCCAGGGTCTCTCACCCGCACAGCTCCTTGGCCTCCCACCAGGGTCGCCCTGCGCGCAGCTTTTCGCTCGGAAGCCGTGGAAGTTCTCCGGGAATTGGTGCTCTCTCGGCGCTGGGATCCTGCTGCTGCTGCTGCTCCCGACGCTGCCCCGGCCCTGGAATCACCCACAGGGAATTCCGAAATCAGGAAAACAGCCCCGGGAAATACCCCCAGGGCCGGGCCCTTGGCGCTCAGCGTGCCTTGAGAGGGCTTTAACGGCACACACACACACACATATCTATCTATCTATCTATATATGTATGTATGTATGTATATGTACATGTGTATATGTGTATATATATATAAGTGTAAAGGATTATATATATATGTATATGTGTTTTTATATGTATGTATATGTATATATATATAAGTGTAAAGGATTATATATATGTATATGTGTTTTTATATATATGTATATATATATATATAAGTGTA
>VZRL01000806.1:175155-189486 GCA_013397895.1 Origma solitaria | reverse complement strand
GACATTGTAAATGGGTGGGGCTTAGACTTGAGTGACAGGTGGTGTCTGCTTTCTGAGTTACAAGAGGACCCTGCCTGTGCATTGAGTGACAGGCGAGGGCACAGCCAATACCTTAAGTGGCCGGCGATGGGGCGTGGCCTGAGTGCTGATTGACGTGTAAGGGGCGGGGTCTCCGTCCTGACTGACAGGTTGGGCCAGCACTATGTGACATTGAGGGGTGTGTGGCCTCCCATTGACTGACAGGCGCTGTGGGCGTGGCCTGCCCTGACTGACAGGAGCCGCACGCACCCTGTCCGCTTCCCGCGGTGCGCGGTGACGTCGTGCGTAACGTGGCCACGCCCCTCCCGCCGCCGCCGCTCCCGGTCCCGTCCCCGCCGCTCCCGCCGCTCCCACCGGGACCCGGCGGCGCTTCCCGGCGATGTGACCGCTTCCCGGGAATACCAGCGATCATGGCTGAGGTGAGAGCGGTGGGGGCCTGCCCGGGAACTTGTTGCGCGGGGCCGCAAGTTTGTTGGGGGGAAGGAAGGCCCGCGAGCACCGGCGGTCCCGCCCGCTCCCCTCAGGGCCCTTCAGCCCCGGGACGGCCCCGAACGGGAGCCCTGAGGCTCCTGAAGGCCCCTGAGGGGAGCGGGCGGGACCGAGCGCGGCGCCTCCCAGTTTTTGTAGGACCCCATTTGCTAAAACATCTCTTTATTTCCTTTAAATATTTTTTTGTAGTCGTTAAGACAAAGGGGAATTGGTTAAAAGGTAGCGTGCTGTCGTGGGCGGGAGAGCTTTCTCGTGGAAAACACAGGAATTCCCAGGCTTTGCGGGGAGTGGGGGTTATTTGGGGATAATGGGAGTTACGTTGTGGAATATAATGGGGGTATAATATGATAATGATGGGGAAATAATGGGGAAATTTTTAAAAGCCTCTTTATTGCAGTGTTGGGTTGTTGGGGGATGGATTTGCCCATCCCAATAGGATCAGCTCTTTCCCTTTTAGGAGGGGAATTAGGACTGATGAATGGCTATTCCATGAAGTTTTCCTCGAATTATCCCCAGATCCGAACCTCGAGGTGATTTGCTGCTCCAACAGTGTTGACAAATGGGTTGGAAATGCAAATTTGAAAAGTATGTGTTGGAAAAGTAAAATCTGTGGGACAGGTATTTTTGCATCCAGAGCAAGTTGGAAGTGTCAGGATTAGAATATTTTACAGATGAGGCTTCTTCCCTTGAAATCCTTGAATATACAGGGATTTTTCCTTAAATTATTTTCTTTTCCTCCCAAACTGAAACTTTAATGGAGCAGTCTTCCTGTTGTTGGGACAACACGTCCTGAGCTAATCTTAGAAGTTATAAGAACCTGCCTGTATGGTTTTGTGTCTCGAGAGGGAATCACAGGTCTGATCCCTGATTCCAAAAAATGTGGATGTTAAACTCCTGCCATCTGTAAATATGGAGAGACTTTGGGGCCTGTGCTCTGGGCATCAGAGCATTCAGGATCTTTGGCTCAAATTTTTGTAAATTCTGTTCACTTTGTTAATGAACCCCAATATCCTGTGATAAATCCCAGCATTCTGTGGGCTCCCGGCACTGTGTCCTGTGGGGCTGAGCCGTGAGTAACTTCCTACTCCGTGTCACGTCCTCACGTCGACGTCACAGCAGTGACAGCACTGAGGGCTGGGGGGCTGTGCTGCCCAGGGCAGTGAAATCCCACTGGGATTTGGAGCTGGCCATGTTTGGCTTTTCCCATCATGGATGTTGTTCCAGTGGGTGAGGCCTTTGTTACCTATCAGTCTTGATATTGCACTCAGAAGGGAACAGGGTTTTCACCTTTGCTTCTTGAAGGTGAATTCTTTGTTTTGGCATCTCTGTTTGAGGTGAAGGGGCAGGAGGAGCATTTGATCCACCTGTGGATGAGTTCAGGAGCAGCAGCACCTGGAGTTCATTCCCCAGCCATGGAGTTGTGCAGGCAACTGTTGCATCTGCATGGAGAAACAATAGCAAATTTTTAAAAAGTGATACTGTCGGGGATATAACCGGGAGCAACCTCTTGGGTACAGTTCCCAGCTCAATTTGTGTCGCTGCCCATGGCAGTGGGTTGGAGCTGGATGGTCTTTAAGGTTCCTTCCAACCCAAGTCATTCCATCATTCTATGAATTTAGGAAATACATCGGGAACAGAGTGGGAATTCTCACTAGCACAGCTTTTCCTCATAGCTCTGGTGTCAACCACCTGCCTGGAGGAACTACAGAGGTTGAAAATATGGATGGGAAGGCTCCAAGATGTAAGACTGATATTGCACCTCTTGCTCTCCTCCCATTCTTCCCTCGCAGTGGAAAATCCTGAGCTGACTGTTGCGAAGGAATGCACAGGAGCTCATCCTTCACTCAGGAACAATCCTGAAATGCTGTGTTGTAGAGAATCAGCTCCACACACAAACCTCAAAGCCCAGTATAACTCTGAAACTTGTTGAGTTGGACAGGAAGGCTCTTCAGAAAGCAGGGCTGAGCCTGGGTAGTCAGTGAGGGAGGCCGGAAAGTGAAACTAAATTCACCAAAAGTGCTGCTTTGCTTTTGCAGAAGCGCTTTGAATACAGGGCAGACAGAGGAAAAAAGAAAGGATTTAGAATATATATTATATTTGGGATTAATAACCTGTGTTATGGTTCATTTTACTTTTACGGGATTCCACATATTCCAACATGTCAGTAGTTTGTTTTAGGCATAAACTGGAAAGAAAATATCTTTCACTTAAGATCAGCTGAAGCTTTGTGACTGTTACAATATCCTGCTTTAAGCTGCTTACGGGGTGGTTTTGGTGGAGGGAATGCTGATACACACAGATTTTCTCCAAAATAAGTATTTTAATGCCTCCTGAGAAGAAAAGATTGGGGCTGAAAAGCTTGATTAGCAGCTGAAAGAGAATGTTTTTTGTTTATTCAGCCTTTATAATGTTGGAGTGAAATGTGAGAGAATGAGATCTTCTGATCCCAAAACTGGAAGAGCTGGGGTCAGACTTTTGTGTTGAATCAGAGGCAGCTCAGTGCCTGCTGTAATTTCCAGAAGTGCCGAATTCCTGCTGTTCCTTTTGTTCTGTGAAGGGATGCACCAGTCAGGTTTCTAAAGCGCTTGCCATGATACTGAGCATAGAAAACTAAGGGGAAAAAGATGAGGGTTTGGGGTTTTTTGTTACTCTTCAGTGACTTAGGAGGAATACTGGGGCTGCTGTGTGGGAAAGAGGGTGATCATGTGTGGTCAGAGATGAGGTGGGAGCACTGGGAATGAAATATCCCTGATTTTTGGTTAGCATAGCTTGGAATTAACTGCAAGCTGGTTTAGTTCTGGGTTGAGGTGCTCCAACAGTTCCTGAAAGGGAAGGTCCTGCTCCTCCTGCTGCCTTTGTGTGGATGCCCCTGAACTCCTGGGAGTGTGTCCATCTCTGGCTGAGAACCTAAAAGCTTCCTGCAGGGCAGGCCGTTGTCTCAGCTGGGGGAAAGATCCCACAGGGCCTGGAGCTGGAATGGGGATGGAGTGGAGTAGTCCTGGGGATCAGCAGATGCCCTGGAGGCTCACGGGGACCTTGTGGCTCTGCACAGCTCCTGACAGGAGGGGACAGCCGGGGGGGTCGGGCTGTGCTCGCAGGGAACAGGGACAGGAGGAGAGGGAACGGCCTCAGGCTGGGCCAGGGGAGGCTCAGGTGGAATATTGGGGACATTCCTTCCTGGAAAGGACTGTCAGCCCTGGCACAGCTGCCCAGGGCAGGGGTGAGTCCCCATCCCTGGAGGGATTTAAAATCCCTGTGGATGTGGCACTTGGGGCCATGGGCAGGGGTGGCTTTGGCAGTGCTGGGGATGCTTGGACTGGATGGTCTTGGAGATGTTTTCCAGCCTGAAGGATTCCATGATTCCCTTCCCCATGACTGTTGCTGGAGCATAACTCCTGTCTCTCACAAATCTCCAGCAGGCAGCTGAGCAGCTCCTTGTTTTTCTCACCCACCCCTGAGGTTACTCACTTTTCTGACCTGCTGGAATATGAACTTAAATTTTCGCTTCTGCAGAGTGAATTTCTAAGAGGATTAAAAATCTGAATTGGCATTTTAAGGTGTTGGGAAAGTATGGGAAGAAGCAAGAGCTGTCTTGGAGCAGGCCCAGTTCTGTTGTTGTGTCTGGACAATTAAATGTCTCAACCTAATTTATTTGAGTCCACTTTAATGTTGTTTAGATTTCTGAAAGTTTAGTTGTTTTCCACCAAAAATCAGTTAATTAACATTGTGTGCTTTAAAAAGTCATCTTTAAATTCCTATTGTCTGGAAAAAATTCCCTTTTCCTCAATGTTCTGCTTCTTTTGAAGAAGCTGAAGAATGCGAAACTTTGTAACTGAATTCTGTTTTCATATTTTGGAAATTACTTTCTGATTTCTATTTTGAAGCCACTTCAAGATAGAATGCTGAAGAAATACATGACCTGATAACAATTCTTAGGAACCTTTTTACATTCTTTGTATTTTTATTGAACTAAGGTGTAGTAGGAAGCCGTAGTAAAGTTCACACAGTCACTGATCTGTTTGCAAATTGAGGTGTTTGAACAGTCAGAGTTTTTGAGTAGCTCCTGGATACAGAACAAGGTAAAAATAGATTAAATCCAGGTTTCCTACCAATCTAAACCATTATTAAAATCAGGGATTGACATGAGTCAGTCATATTTTTCCTGGTTTGATCTTAGCTGTAACTAATTGTCTTTCTTGTGTCGTTTGGAGCAGTGTTTGTAAAATACTCCACTGAGGTATCAGTGAACCTAATGGAGCGCTGTCAGTTCTGGTTTTTTCCCTTCCTTGGTGAGGGAGTAAGCCCCAAAGTAGTTGGTTATAGGCACTGATTGTGTTCCCTCAAGGGAAGCTCTGGGTGGGGAATTGCAGGGGGTACAATGGCACTCTGCATTTCTGATCTTCAAAGAGGGTGGTCCTTGGGTTATTTTGTCATAATAGAAGAGTTTTGTGGATATTTTCTGCATGTCATAAAATACTGATGTTTGTGGGCTTCCAGCTCAGGACTTCAAGTCCTTCCTAAAGCAGCAGAGGGATTTAGGCAGACTGGAATTGTTGTAAAGTTGTTTCTTTTTGAGCCTTTTCCTGGCCAGAAGCCCCAGGCTGTATTAATATTTCCCTCCTAATCCATTCACGTCACAAATTGTCCATAAGAATGTTTCCTTGTGGTGCCTGGCATATGGCTGTGGCTGGTTTCTTCTGGAGTTCTGTGACAAGATCTGTCACTCCATAGAATCCTAGTTTTCTTAGCACGATATTTTAGATTGTTACAAGAAGTTAAGGAAGATGCTGGAGTTTGTAATGAAAATGAATGTTAAATAGTTAGAAAATGAGGAAGTTAAGGAAGATGCTGGAGTTTGTAATGAAAATGAATGTTAAAATGGGGAAGTGTGGAATTGTGCTTCAGGGAGGGCAGATGGAGTTGATTGCCTGTGGTGTCATTCTCCATAATTCTCTTGGAATGGGAAGTTCTCCTGGTGAAGTTGCAGGGATCATGTCCTGTCACCCAAAGGCTCCCCTGGGCTGCTGCAGCCTCCATCCAGCAGCTCCTCAGCCTGGAGCACTTCTCCGAGGATCCAATCCCTTAGGAAAATCCCTTCACAGTGGCTCCTGAGTGGGACCTTGGACAGAACCTGAAGTTTCCTGTCCCTTCCTGTGACTCGGCACCCCAAGAACTGCAGCTCCCCCTGCTCTGCTGGACCTGCAGAGCTCTGTGCTCCCCTTGGGAGGGGATTTCAGGCTGGGACCGACCTGAACCCTTCAGTGCAGAGATCCAAGGGGGATCAGCTGCTGTGCTGACACCTTGATGTCACTGTCACCTGTCTGTCCTGCCCTGACCCCACTGGAGACTTCAGAGCCCCTACCAGGGCCTGAAGTGGCTCCACGAGAGCTGCAGAGAAACTGGGGACAAGGCATGGAGGGACAGCACACAGGGAATGGCTTCCCAGTGCCAGAGGGCAGGGCTGGATGGGATATTGGGATGGAATTGTTCCCTGGGAGGGTTTGAGGCCCTGGCACAGGTGCCCAGAGCAGCTGTGGCTGCCCCTGGATCCCTGGCAGTGCCCAAGGCCAGGCTGGACAGGGCTGGGAGCAGCCTGGGACAGTGGGAGGTGTCCCTGCCATGGCAGGGGTGGAATGAGATGAGCTCTAAGATGGTCTCTTCTCCAGGCTGAACACCCCCAGCGCTCAAAAATCCCAAAGCTCAGCATTATGGGACAATTTGGGGTGGAAGGGAGCTCACGAGGTCTCTGCTCTGACCTTCTGCTGACAGCAGGCTCTGCACTGAGGTCTCCTTAGCTCACTCAGGGCTCTCTCCAGTCTCGTCTTGAAAACTCCCAAGGAAAAAGACTGGGAAAAGGTCACCCTTACAGAGGAATCAGGGCTCAAGAGGGAATGGCCAAGCCAGGGCACCTTTGTGACGCAGCAGCTTCAAGGCTTTCATGTTCACGTTTGGGATCTGTGAGTTCAAACACCGCGCTTGATCTTTGTGTTCTAGAAGGAAAGGGATTTTCTCATTTAACAACCAGACTGAAAAAATAAAAATCCACGGATGGAAAGGCTTCCATTTCAGGAATGTTGCTGCAGTTCGGTCTGTACAAGCATTCACATGTAGAACTGTAAAACAGGACCAGAAGTGTTTTTTCTTTTTCCTTTGTTTCAATATGCCGCTATTTTCTTTCCAAGATAAAAATGTGTCTTTTTTTATTTTTATTTTTTCTTCAATGCAAGTTAATTTGTAACACAACACTTAGAGAGGGGCAGGCTGGGACTGTAGCCTTCCTCTTACAGGAAGGGATACATTCTCTCTGGAATAAAGGATGTTCTTCCTCATTTTAGCCAGTTATTTTCTCCAGACCCAACTCACAGGAGAATTTATTAACTTTGGGATATTTTCCTGTTGCAGAGTTCAAAAGACCTGAGCAAATTGATGCAGGCATATTATTTTCAATATAAACAGAATTTAATTCTAGTTTTTAACTGTTTTATGTAGCACTTCAAGAGCTATTAAAGATAACTGAGTCCATTTGAACAGGTTGTATATTTGTCTTGTAGAGACATTATTAATCAGTTATGTTAAACAGTGTGAAAGGTGTTAGCAAAAACAACAATTCTGCGGATAGAAGTGAAACTTCTGTAGTGTCCTGTCCCTTCTGTTCAGGTGTTTTGCTGTAGGGGAAAGAGAGAAAGCTCAGTGCGTTCCTTCGGCAGATTTCCCACTTTGGAGTATCCCATTGCATTCGAAGCATCTCTGAAGCATTGGAATAAGACTTGGCCATCTCTGGGAATTGCCTGGAATAAACTGTGCAAAGCTGCCTTCTCCTGAAGCTGCTTGCATTAAATAAACTGTCAGCTTGCCGGTTCCGGGGGATCATTTAACTTCATCCCAAATAGTGGGATCAGACAGATCCCCAAGTCCAGGGAGTTGTTTTAGGGGAACACTGTCCACGTTTCCATGTCTGACACATCTCTGCTGCATTCGTCTCGTGGCAGTAACAGGTGTCTGAAGGAGACTGCCCAGCTTCAGCCCATCTATTCCTTAGCCGTACCCTGGGAATGATGTACTGCATGTGGTCAGTCGTATTGATGCCTAGGATTTAGCTTCTATATTTTTCATGTATCTGTAGTTTTAGTGTGTGGCTCTGGACTCCACACAGAGTGCTAAAACTTCTGTTCCCAGCATATTTTAGACAAAACAGTTCCTCTAAGTTGGATTTCCAAGGGCTCTTCACTGCTTCAGAGCCTGAAGATATGTAAACAACAGTGAATTGGGGGAGCAAACTTGGGGTGATTGACATCAGCACCTGAAGGTGTAATTGGAGGATTAAGGCTCAATATGTTAATGGACAGAACTTATAAAGTATGAAAAACTTGTGACTCGCTGTCCATTTAGCGTGTAGCCTCTCGAGTAGGCTCTGTCTGCCCTGAATGCACCTTGAAGGCCTTTAATAGATTTATCTGCTTTTTATTCTCCTGCCTTTGTCTAGCCTCTGTTTTAGGTAAGCCTGTTGAGGCATCACTATGGATTCCATGTCCATACGCTGGGGAATGTACTAGATGTGATCTTTTGCCTGGTTGTTGCTGGAAATGTCTCCAACCTTGGGAAAGACCAGTCTTTCCTGAGTCTCCTAAAAATACCCATGGAATAAAACAGTGGCGTTCCCATACTGCTGATGTGTTGTGGCTCAGTGTCTCTCCTTTTTCTCTTTTCGTGAGGTTTGTTTTCTTCATCCCTCAGAACTGCTGTTTCCTTCTTGTTGCTCATCTGGAGCATTTACAGATATGTTCTTTGGTGTATCCATGCAGCAGGAATCCTTGGTCACTGGAGTTTTTCCTCATTGTCCATGAGTCAGGAGGTCATGGATGATTTTTCATTCTTTTGAACTCACAACAGACTGCTCACTGTTACCTTTGCTAATGGTGCAGTTCACAGAACAATTGCAGTGTGTATTGCCTGTATATTGTCAGCATTCCCTATTTTTTCTCTCCTGGGCCTTGGATCCCATTATCCTTTGATAGGTAGCAGCTCTTTGTTCCCACGAGTGCCCTTGAGGCAAAATCGTGCTTTGTGCTTCCCTGGGAATGGCTGAGCAGAAAATGAAAAGCCACTGAAGAACGGGGGTGGCCTTTTCCCAGGAATTCCTGTTCCATGGCCGTGCCATCCTTAGGAATTAGGATCTGCCGATGCCAACACAGCCATATGATCCTTAACCAGTGCCAGGAGATTGTCATCATTAAACGCCCTCAAAGCCATCTGTTCCAGCCTGGCCAGAGCCACCATCACTTTTGGGCACGGGATGGGACCGACTGACCAGGCCTCGCAGGAATGGTCCTGCAGCACCTGCTCAGTCAGAGGATGCTCCTTCACCTCCTGTGCTGCCAGACTGGCACCGGAGGCTTTTCCAGCTCTCCCTTTTCCATGTGCTCAGCTCACACTCGTGCTCAGGACTGTTTGCAGACCCTCTGGCGCTCGCAGAGGCCCGGGATAAAGTCCTTTGGCTCAGGGAGAGGCTGGAAAAGTGTCTCCTCTCAGAGATGGGGCTGCTGAGGCAGCATGCGGGCAGCTCCTGGGCTGGGCCTGGCACAGGTGGCACAGGCACAAGAGGTCAGCACTACTTTTGGCAGCAGCTGGCCATTAATAAAGATGAGCTGTAATGTGACACTGCTTGGAGCTGGAAATAGAAGCTGGGAATGATTGGCAGCTCATCCCAGGCTGGAAACCCATGAAATGCAGACAGGAGAACCCAGAGCCAAGGCAAATGTGGTCAGCAAAGCTTGGGAGACAGGAGCAGAGACCCAGGGGCTGCTTTCCTATGGACTGAGAGCAAAGCGTGCTGTTGGAATTGGGTTTTGGAGTCATGGCTCCCTGAACTCCTGTTAGCCATGGTTTATACGCTGGTTTTCCTTCTGACTTGAGTCCTTTCTGCAGAACTTCCTTCCCAGGTTGGGCTGAGGTGAATCAGCTCCATGCTCCGTGGTGGCCCAGCAGAATTCCCAGTGGATACCACTGCAAAACCAAGGCCAACACTACTGATTTGTAAATCTGTAAACTGTTTCCCAACTGAGACCCCCCGAAACTCCTCTGTTACATCAAAAATTGTCCAGGAAAGCAGGAAGCATCTTGGAAAGAGTTTTTTTGGCAGCAGGAGTGTTAATTTGTGTAGGAGGCTCCCAGTAATGAGGAATAACATTTTAATGGCTCCCAATAACATTTTAATGGCTGGACAGAAAGGGGAGTTTTAAGATGGCATTTGCAGACTTCATTGTTTACTAAGTAAAATATTTTATCCCTCAGAATAAACTATCCTCAGGGCTCTCCAGGCCTTTAAATCCAGCGCTGCTCCTGGGAGGGCAGAGTTGTTTTGGAATTATTGTTCATCATGGAGTTAAAGTTGGAAAAGACTTCAGATCATGGAGTCCAGCCATCAGCCACCCCCATGGTCACCACTAAGCTGTGTCCCCAAGTGCCCCTTCTGCCTGGTGTTGAACACCATGGTCACCACTGAGCCATGTCCCCATGCCCTATGCCTGGTGTTGAACACTTCCAGGGCTGGTGATGCCAACCCTGTCCTGGGCAGCTCTGCCAATGGATTACAGCCCTGTCCATGAAGAAAAGTGGAGGCTCGCCATGTCTTTTTTCCTAAGAAGATTCAATTTATTTCATTTTCCACCTATGATTGCTGCAATAAGCTCATTAAGGCTTGGTTAATTTGTATTAATAATTGTGTAGTGCACACTATTAATTACCCAGGTTGATCAGGCAAAGAAAACACCAAATAGAGACCAGTCCTTGCTGGCTGATCCTGATATTCAACTCCAGTAATACTGGACTCTGGAATTTGTTAAGATAATCTTTGCAAATAAAGATTTTTTTGGGTGTAGTGATTAACAAAACTTCCCCTGGTGTTGTGCAACAGTCCACAAAAATGTTTGTAGTCCTTCCCCACTTCATGTGAGCTTCTCTGGGGAGCCCTTAGAGCCCTGAAGGGCTCCAGGAGAGCTGCAGAGGGACTGGGGACAAGGGACGGAGGGACAGGACACAGGGAATGGCTTCCCAGTGCCACATGGGATATTGGGAAGGAATTGTGTGTATATATTCTGTATTTTCCTTAGTTTGGACATACTTTGAGTTCATTTGTGCATTGGAGACTCCCACAAAAGGGAGGTAGATGTGTAAGTGAACTTTTTCCCTAGGGAGGTCTCTTTTTTCTCACTTTGAAGAGTTTTTGATATAAAAGAACTTTAAATTACACAGAAACTTTTCAATTTTAGATTTTGCTTTGCCGCATCACTAGGCCACATTGAGAAGGAGACAAGGAGAAGGAAAACCCTTTAGAAAACCTTGGAATAGTAGCACAGTTTTTTTCTTGAAGACAACATTATATATTGATTAATATAACAATATCCACGGTACCAAACAATCCCTGAGTTTGCAGGAGGTGACAGGGACAGAGGCACCACAGGGAAAAGTCAGTTTTTAACTTGAAAAAACCCACTTCATTACTCTGTGCCTGAAAAGAGTTGGAACATTTGCTTGAATTATCAAAACAAATGAGCTTTGAATGTCTGACATGCAAATTTCCCCCCAGGAGGTTAAAGATTGGCGAAGGAATACGCAAGGGAAAGCAGGATTTTATGAAAGAATTTGTTTGTTGAGGTTATAAATATCAGGTTACCAAATTTTGGGCCAAAGAGGGGCTCTGTTACGTGGATTATTGGGGAAGTCTCATTTTCATTCTGCATCTCAAAAATAATATTTTCTGTTAGTATTCTTTGTTTTTTCCTCACAGCTGCGTTGGAGATTAGGATTAAATTGCTTTTTCCTTCATTCTGTGAAGAATTCTTACTATGGTTTGAGATTACCTTTAAGAAGTGTCTCCCTGAATTGAACAGGGAATTTGTGTTCAGCTTCAAGTGGGAAGAACAATTTCTCTTATAGTTCCTCACTAACAATGGAATCTGGGATATCCCTGGCTTGTGGAAAAGGGGATTTATATGTGGAGTTAGATCAGAACTAAGGTTAAAGTATTACTTACTTTGGTGCTTTATTTATAAATTTTATTTTTAAATCTATTTATAATTTTAATTTTTCTTTTAATTTTTTTGCAGTGAGTTCCTTTGTATCAGCTGAATAATTGAATTTGTATAGGTTCAACATAGCAAAAATAATTTCCTTTCTTTTCTTTTTTTTAGCCTTCTGTTGAGTCTTCAAGCCCAGGTAAATATTTTTAATAATTTCCAAGATTTTTGGCATCCTATTAGTGGAAAAACTTTCCAGGAGTTCCTTTAGCTGATTTGTTGTTGCCGCTTGAGTTTTTTTTTCTTTCAGAGAAATAATTCATTGCTACATAATTAAACCTTAGAGTCGCCCCTCCCTGTCACACCCTTAGTGTGGGTACAGGGTTTGGAAAATGGAATTTAAATTGTCCAAGGAAAAAGGGGGGAAAATATGAGCAGGGTTGGGATTAAAATGAGGAGAAAAGGGGAAAAATATGAGCAGGGTTGGGATTAAAAATCAGGAGAAAAGGGGAAAAATATGAGCAGGGTTGGGATTAAAAATCAGGAGAAATGGAGAAGAATGTTAGTAGGTTTGGGATTAAAATGAGGAGAAAAGGGGAAGAATATGAGCAGGGTTGAGATTAAAACTGAGGTATTGCTGAGTGACATCTGCCAAACCATTCATCCATTCATGGCTTTGTCATTGTCACCAAATGGAACCAAAGAACTGGGGGGGGAAAAAGGGGATGGGGGAAAATAACTCAGAAATGAAATCTGCATAACTGGGAAACTTTAGTGTACATTTTGGGAAACTTTAGTGTACATTTTGGAAAAGTCATTCGTTTGTCTTTGTAGTTAGAAATGAGGAAGGTGCCAAAGAATAAAGGAGCTTTTATGTTATGAGTTTTTTACTCGCCGTACAACTGGATTTAGGCAGGTTTGTGATTATTTAAGAGTTAAATGGTCACAAATGGAATTTTCAGCCATTTAACGAGGGCCTGATGTGCAGAGAGAGGGACCTGCTTCTTCTGCCAGGACCTCTTCCCCCTCAAAGGAAATTTCCCTGAACAGTGAGGCAAAGCAGCGAGGGTCGATATCTGAATTTCTGATCCCAATTCTGCTTCCAATGTCACCACAAAAAAGGAAATTTCCCTGAACAGTGAGGCAAAGCAGCGAGGGTCGATATCTGAATTTCTGATCCCAATTCTGCTTCCAATGTCACCACAAAAAAGGAAATTTCCCTGAACAGTGAGGCAAAGCAGCGAGGGTCGATATCTGAATTTCTGATCCCAATTCTGCTTCCAATGTCACCACAAAAAAGGAAATTTCCCTGAACAGTGAGGCAAAGCAGCGAGGGTCGATATCTGAATTTCTGATCCCAATTCTGCTTCCAATGTCACCACAGAAAACAAATAAAAAATCCAACTCTGTGAGACTGTGATGTCACTAAGAACTCTGTTGGAAATGTTTCCCCTCAGGAGGTTCAGCAGCATCTGATGACCATGAATTTGACCCATCAGCTGATATGCTGGTGCATGACTTCGATGATGAACGGACATTAGAAGAGGAGGAAATGATGGAAGGAGAAACAAACTTCAGATCTGAAATAGAAGATCTTAACAGGGTAGGTGGCCTGAAGGAGTCCCAAACCAGACCCACAAAATACACGCAGGGTTTGAACCCTTGTATTCGGATTTTTTTTAAAAATCACCCTAAAGCCATTAGTACATAAATAATAAAGAGTGGGGAAGGGGACTGAATAAATTTACCAAAAACTGGGGAAAAGAAATGGTGTGTTAATATTAATAATAGATAAATCTGTGCTTGTTAAGCACAAATATCTGTCTAATCTAGTGTAGCACACAGGATTATCTTCATTTAAAGGAAGATGAAGAGGAAATTATGTCCAAACCCTATTTACCATGAGTGATTATGCCAATAGCACTTTAAATTAATTTAGTGCATTTAATCAATATTTCCAGTGTAAATGATAATTTCTCTCTGGTAATTCCAGGTTCTGCTGTCATTTCTGTATTGTCTTAAATTATTTCTCAGGCAGCAATAATATACTTAAATTACCAAGTAGGTTCGTTATAAATGCAAAGTAATTTAGATACTGTCTGTGGCCTTGTTGGCCTCCAGAACAGATCATTAATGATTCACAGATGAATATTTGATGTACAAATCCTATTTGGCTTAAGTGATTCTGCCAATATGACTTTAAATTAATTTACTGCAGTTAATCTATATTTCCAATGGAAATTATCATTTTTTCCTGCTAATTTTCGGGTTGATAGTAAATGGATAATATAAAGATAAATAAATAGTTGGTGAATCTAATATGCTTCATGTAGATTAAGTGAGGAATGGAGCTCCACATGTCCACATGTGGGGTTTAAGTTGAAAATGTGCTTTTTTCCCTTCATATTTTGTGTCATTCTGTCACCACATTACAGCCCTTCAGTTTATCCCCTCATATCCAGTGGTTGCCTCTAGAGGTGGGATAGCAGCTTTATTTATATAAATATAATTTATATTATTTTTATATATATATATAATTTTGTCTTTTTAAAGTCATGGGTGAGAGGCCATTTAATTCTCAAAACTATTATAGATATAATATACTACAATATGCTATAATATAATATGCTATAATATCCTATAATATAATATTCTATAATATAATATGCTATATGCTATAATATGCTATAATATAATAGAACATAACATAATATAATATGATATATAATATATATAGTAGAATATATACAATAATATACAATATATAATATAAATATAAAATTTTGTC